>SZWC01007728.1:107601-122511 GCA_023375785.1 Penium margaritaceum | reverse complement strand
ACACGCAAGCACACACGAACGCGCACGTGCACAGACCTGGGTGGGCCGCATCGCCGTCTCGAGCGTGGACAGGCGCTGGTCGAAGGAGCCGAGGATGCCCACCAGCCGGTCGTGGTTGCCCTGACACGTCTGGAGCGACTGCCGCAGCATCGCGCAGTGCGCCAGCAGCACCCCGTCGCCGCTGCCGCTGCCATCCGCGCCTACGTCCGCCAACCCCATGGCGGGAGACAGAGGGAGGGAGGGGCTGCGGGCGTTGCGGATGGAAGGAGGGTGCGCTGAAAGGGAACGGGAATATAAGTTAAACCAGAGGGGAAGGAGACAGTGCAGGGTCCAAAGCTGAGCTAGCCTCGAAAGCTGGAGTTCACGCGTCCGTTAGACTCGAACTAACGCCAGTTGCAGCATGAATGTGGAGAGGATTCGTGGAGTTGGCGTGTGGAGGTGCAGTGTAGAGGGAAAGGAAGGTCCTTGCCCCTTCAACCGCTCAACAGAACAATTCGCAGTAGTGCCCGTCTGGCCATCATCGTCGTTGCGGACTGCACCGCATCCACACCTCCGCATTCACCGCACAGGGTTGCCGTGCGCACGACTTGACAGGACGACTGGCGTACGGCGAAGGCGGATGC
This sequence comes from Penium margaritaceum, assembly GCA_023375785.1. Lineage (NCBI taxonomy): Eukaryota > Viridiplantae > Streptophyta > Zygnematophyceae > Desmidiales > Peniaceae > Penium > Penium margaritaceum. Next base: position 121,888 of record SZWC01007728.1, on the reverse strand, counting down.
CGTACCTTGCCCGGCATCCGCCGTCCACGCCTTGCACGAAAGGCGTGGACAGAGGAAACGGTGAAAATGCCGATCCCCCCCTGTTTTCTCATCCTTGACTCACACATACCCCCCGTTGGAACAATATGCCCCATCCGCCCCAACGTAGGAACGATAAACCCCATCCACCCCTCCACCAAAACGATGAGCACCATCCACCCCTATGCCAGAACTATAAGCCTTATCCACCCCTCTTTCAGAAAGATAAGGCTCATTCGCCCCTGCCCTAGAACAATAAGCCCCATGTACCCGTCGATCAGCTTTCAACGTTGTAGCGTGGCAGTGCACCGCCGACCGGTCGAAGGAGTCATGTGGCTCCAGTGGGGTCACCTGGGACTGTGAGCAGTGAGACAGGATGGCTTGAGGGTTGGAGACCCTCAAGCACCACGGTTTTGGCCTAGTCGGCCAAAGATTCTGTCAAATCCGTTACATTCGTATCAGAGCTCCAGGGCTCGAATCCCAAAACGGGATTACTCGAGATGCCGAGGCGGCCCTCACTCCTAGCGGGGGGGAGTTTAGCGTGAAATTGCCATGCGAGCCGGTCAAATGAGCCACGTGGCTCAAGCGGGGTCACCTAGGACTATGAGCGGTGAGACAAGATGGCTTGAGGGTCGGAGACCCTCAAGCACCACGGTTCTGGCCTAGTCGGCCAAGGATTCCGTCGAATCCGTTACAGACGTCGAACCATCCAAAATCACGAAAAATAAGCATAATTCACCCATGGTTTATGTTGCGACGCAACCCGACCATCAGAAAGAAACCTTACCCCAGACACCTACTGCCGAACATAAATGCCTCGCTCTGCGCAGAGGCTCGGCATGGTACCCTAGACACCTGCACCTCCTTGCTTGGGTGTGCGCTCGGTCGCACATGACAAGTGATGCTATTCAAATGCACGAAGCGGTACATAGCATAGTCGTTTCGTTTGCGGTGTAAAACCCGTACTTACACATCTGATGGGTTTGATCGCAATCAAGTTCCTCCTCCCTCGCGTACTCACGAGTACATTGACCAAACCCTCTTTCGACATGTCCCATGTTCAAGATACACGTCCTCTGCCACCGTTGCAGCGTTGGGCTGGTCACCCAGAGCTAGTGCACGGTCCATGGGGAACCGCGACATCCCCCCCCCCCCTCCCATGGATCACAGAACTGTGGTGGCCGGGTGGGCAAACATAAAACGCACATGGGACATCATCAATCCGAAAGCACCCGCCGACCCATACACCATGTGCTGGCAGATGGGCATGCTAGCACCCCATGCCCTCCTGTTGTATTGACCACCGAACTGGGAGCCATGGGTGTCATTGTGGCCAATTCCACGTTCACGGTTGTGACGATGTATGACGTTTGGCTATGCGCTTCATGGAGGTAGCCATCGCTACCTTGTCCTAGGCGTTATTGAATACTGTTTGCTAGGCTTGTCAGTTAGGTTTTTCTGCATATTTAATGAACATAACACCCGACCTATTATCGTTATCCTTTTTTAGAAGATGAACTGCATGCTCTGCATATAGTGGCTTTCACAGGAAAAATTGATGACCAATGTATCTGCCCTAATGGGATATTTTTTGGATATATCCTCCAACATTACTTATGACGTCTGTTTCAGGAGACACATACTCAAGTGCATTACATAAGCAGGGGCCTACCTTCTGACACATGCTCAACATCCTTGTTGGAGATGCATATTGAGCAGCCTTGTATACACCACACACTTTACAAGGCTACATGCATCAAAGAGAAACATTGTGAATGCATGTGAAGTTGACGTGTTCACTTGGCTAAGGGACTAGGCTGGTGAGATCTGAGACATCTATAAGGCTGTAATCATACTTCTTTGTGTCCAAAGTTAGGTTATCTTGAAGACATGTGCAGAGGATGAGTTGCCCACTGGATGTATGTTATGCTTGCTTACAATGTTGGATCAAACAATGAACCTTTTGTGTGTGCACGGAATTCAGCAACATCATTCAATGATACAACAGTGAATAACAAGAGGATAGACTTTAGAATTCATTGATGAAGAAATCATGGTTGAGTAATGAGTGAAGAAAATGAATGTTGGATACGTGATTTCCTCGAACATGTCTCGACTTAACCCTCGTAGGAAATGGACAATGTCTCACACTAAACACATGTGCTCCCATGGCTGACAGTGCTCAGCGTCGTAGAATGTGTCTGTCTCACTGTCCAAATCTTCACGGCCATGTCTGCTTCTTGAAATGGACACACCACTTCCCCCCCTCCCCGCATGCAATGCACTCGTCCCATTCAGCCTAACCCTAACCTGCTGCCTAACCCGGAAACCCCCCTTTATTCTGAAGTCTGAGCTGCTGGAGCGAATGGTCTGCTCAATCTCCAGGGTTAAGCATAGTCCATCCTTCACAAAACAAACCAAACCCATCCATTAGTTGAGCAAGGCAAGGGGCGAAAAGGCAATGACATAAGAGAGGTGGAATGCTTGAACACGATGTATGCACACACTCACCTCATCTGCCTCCTTTGGCTCTTCTTCGTACGTCTCTTGGCACTCCCTCGCCTCCTCATCTAACTAATGGGTGTGCTCATCCTACGTCAGCATCTCACCATCATCACCAACAAGAGGGGAGTATGCACCAGAGTCATCACTGTCAAAATCATCATCCTCATCATCTAGGTCATCCCAAGGCGGAGCCTCAGGGTCGTACTCCATGTCACCACTAGCATACTCTGCAAGTGGTGGATCCACACTCATGGAGGCATTAGCACGTGCCTCCAGGACGGTTGCAGCCTGGGCTGCAGCCACAGCCAGACCTCCATCATACTGTGCAGCATCCTGTGCAGGGCTTGGTGTAGGCGGGTTTTTGCACCGGGACTTGGTATGCCCCTTTTGCCCGCAGTGTGGGCAAGTGAAGTTCTTCTTATGCCACGTCTCTCGGTCTTTCCGTGCGCTGCGTGGGCAACCATTCCCACATTGAGGTCTCGGTTGCAGCCACAGGGGTTCGACTTGCTGTATGTTCTTCACAACTGGTGAGGGGAGGGGGTTGTTATATGCCTGACGGATACTGTGCGGGTGAGACCAGGGTCAGCTAGGTTCTCTGCATTGATGCGTTTCCTTAAAAAAAAGGCGCACGCATGCTGACAAGGCAGGCCGAACTCATTCCACCTGCTAGAACTGCAAGACTTTGCGACCAAATTCACCTCTCGTGGATGGTTTGTTGGTCCCTCCACCATTGCTGTGTTGGGGTCCTCCTCCGTTACGACGTATTCACGTGCCACTGCGAGGCAATGGAGGAGCCGGTCGGCTTGTGCGGGTGCCAATGTCTGCACATTTGCTGCCTGGGCACGACGGGCGCAGAACAGACATTACAAAAAGGGGTAGATGCTCACAAAGCAGTAGTAGGGATAGAGCTTCCAGTGTGCTGTGATTCGCACATTTCAGCTCTCCGAGGCGTTGGAAGTGATGTGGCCTCCTCTTCCCAAAGGGCAATGGAGGCGTTTCCACTTCTCAAGAGGCAAACCCCCATCACACCCCCTTCCTCCCCCTCCCACCCAAAAGAGGTATGCTTACGCCGATGCACTCACTTGGCGCAAGTGGGTGGTTGCCTTCTCTCATTGTTCAACATAAGGGCATGAGTACACTTCAACGCCCAGTACGTGGCCTTTTTGCCGTAGCTTGTACGCACGTTCTCCCGAATGTGCCATGCGTAAAAGGTGTACGTGGCCCCGGTCTGGTACTCTTGTAATACTTTCTCCAACCCCTACTCCCTCCGTGATGATGCAAGTTCTGGTTTGTGCAAAAGTCGAATACGCGAGTGCTAGTTGTGCACAAAACAAATTCCACCCCTTCTCATCCTCCGTAGGCGCTAGTACCCATGCCACCGGAACTGCATGGTCGTTGGCATCAAAGAACTGGGCAAGCAACAGAACGTGCTTGTGTCCGTTTTCAGGAACGTTGCATCCATGGTCACAAACCGCTGACTGTGCTGAAATCCGATCCTGGAGGCTCCTCGAGCGACAAAATCCCAGAGGAAGGAATCGTTCTTGTCTTTGTGCACCACATTGTGTGTACTTGGGTCCACGCATTTCAGCTGCACACAACACATGGAGATGGCCGTGTGAATAGAAGTATAGCGAGGGGTACAACCACTCAGCATACAAACAAAAGCAAAGGCCGGTACCTACCTCTTCGACATAGGAGGGAAACAGGCTCCACGTGTCGATTTTCTTGCCCATTTGTTTTTCTTGGGCCCGTGTCTTCCTGCGCTACAGTGTGTTGTTCGACACGTTCACGCCGGTCCTTTCATGCAAAACTATCCGCAGGGCTGCAGTTGATGCTGTAGGATCACACTGCTGGGCCTCTCATACTTTGCGGACCACCCCTTCTCTTGTGCAGGATGGCCGCGGCAAACACTAGGGACACACTTGTGTTCCTCGGCGTAGTGGGACATGGTCACGTGTCCAAAAATGCTTGTCACATGGGCCTGGAGGAGCCAGGCACACCCCTTCTTCTTTGCTTCCGCACACGTAACTTGGATTCTTGCAGGCCTATTGCGGACCCACTTGAGACCGAAGCGTTTGTCAACAACATAATCCTCCACAAACGCATGAGCCACATCCATGTTGTAAAAAAACATGCCCTCCTTTGGCTCCCTCAGCATCTCCTTCAGCTTCTTCGCGCTCTGACATGGTTCGTCGTCGGAATCTCCTGTGCATGGAAGAGGATAACATGAAACAAAAGAGTTTTTCTACTGTAGGACTACAAAATTGTACTTGCAACCACTCGGTTGTCTTGTTTGCAAGCAGAGACAGTGAACACCCGGGACACAAGGTAAGAATTACCAAGGTGGCCATGTGGCAGGGACATGACGCGACGACGCCCCATGCTAAACCTAACCGGTCCAGCTTCCCGGACATTGGGGGACCTGGGAGTACGGGGTGGTTCATCAAGGGGTTGGTTATGTGGGAGGGCATCCTACTCGTCCAACCGCCAGGACCACCAATCATTGTTCCAATTCCTCTCCAACCAATACATGACATCGTGAAACACGCATGTTGTGTCGTTCGGAGGTGGGTTATCGGGGTACCACCACGACGCCTGATCCTGAGCCGGTGACGGATTGTTCTCATCGGGACCTGGTCACGTGGCAACACGCCACGCATGGAGTTGGGAAGCCATCCAACATAGCGGATGTTTTCTACACAAAATGGCTACCTTTACATCCCATATACCCTCCTGAATAGGCTTACCGGTGTGCTCTATGACTTGGTCCACCATCTCGAGCTTACGTGGGAGGTAGCTGCAGCAGCGACACGGTTGGAGGCCACGATGACGGCAACAACGACGACAATGCAAGAATGATAGAGACTGGATCGGGCTCAGCGGGACCCTGCCAAAACATCGCATCTCGTAGTCGGACGAGCGGAAGATGGGTTGACACGTAGGATGAAGGACATGTCCGCCGATATGTTCCTTCGAGCACACAGTCTTGTATCCTTACCCATATCGTTGTCGTCCAACGGAACGAATTTTAGGCCATCCTTTCCCGTACCCTGTTACATGCCCATGGCAAGTGGCGGTTGTAAGGATGTGACAACAACATGGCAACAACCCCTCTTCATAGGGTGTCGTCGTAGTTGCAAGACAGACAACTGTGAAGCGTTCAAAGGCGCAGTCTAACTGGCCCGCTTGCCCCTTACCAAGCTGGCCAGGCAAGTGTTAGGTTCTGCAGAACCTATGGATGCCAGTGCATGAATGCCTGCCCGCTCTGCTCCCACGCTCAAGCAACCATCTGCCCAGCCTCCACAACAAAATCAACCAGCCACCCACCCCTTTTTTCATGCTGGATCATAGCATGTGTTTTGGACCTGACATGGAAAAAAGTGCAATGGTGCATTCGTCTGAGGCATAGTCCTTTACGAATTGACGGTAGTAATTGCAGAAGCCCAAAAATACTTGGACGTCCCAAACATTCGTGGGCATCGACCAATCACCAATTTCTTCCACCTTTCTGGGTTCATGGTAATCCGTCCATCGCCGATGATGTCGCCCAAAAACTCGATCGAACGGCAACCAAAGTCGCCACTTGAGACTTTTCCAAAACATTTCTCTTTGTAAAACCTCAAGAGAATTATGTTTTCTCACAGTGCTCCTCCACGATGCGGTTGTGCACCAGGATTTCATCACGATAAATGACGACAAATTCATCGAGGTACAGGCAAAGATGTTATTCATCGCCGCCATAAACGTTACGAGGACAATTGTGAGTCCAAACAACATAACCGCTAACTCGAAGTGCCTATAGCTGGTGTGGAATTATGTCTTCTTTATGTCCTTATTAGATGCGTGGATCTCATGAGAGCCGTTGTGTAGGTCGATTTTGCTAAAGATTTGGGCCCCTAGGAGTTGGTGAAAAAGTTCATCTGCTCGTGAGAGGGCATGGCGGTTCTTGATGGTGATGTCATTCAACACTTGCTAGTCCATGCACATCTGCATTTCTCCTATTTTGTTTTCTACAAAAACTACCGATGTTTCATGCGGTGACATGGAGGGTCATAGGAACCCTTGCCTAAGCATCTCGTCAGCTACTTCTTGAATTTGGTTTGCTCGTGATCGCTCATCCAATAGGTCTCTTTCATTGTTGGTCTGCTACCCGCCTTCAGGTCTATCTATGGTCAACATTGCGTTGTGGTTGTAACTCTTGGGGTTGTTCGTCAAGAAAAAAATCCTTTGAACTTCTCGATGAGCTCCGCAAACACTTTTGGTACGGCTACGAACTTCTCGGGTATTATTTCAGTCGGTGTCCCTTTGGCAGCTGTGATTTCTTCCACTTCCCCTGCTTCCATGTAGACTAGCCACGCTTGAGCTCTAGGTTTTGGGTATCGCCAGGGCACAACTGGAGATATTGTTTGGCGCTGCTTCTGCCACGGCTGCTTCCACTAACCGTCGCTGTATTGTGGGTCACTTGACCAGAGGCATGTGTCGCTTTTTGCCATTAAAGCTGAAAAGGATTGCTCCGATACTCCACTCAACTAGCGGGTTGTGACAATACAGGTTATCTTGCCCGAGGATGACTTTGTGGTTACTCATTGAGCAAGTCCTCCACAACGTTACTTCGTGTAGATCTCCAATTTGTAGGCGGAGTGGTTTGCAAAATCGACAGATTTGCAGTCGTCGATTGACGGTTTTTCCTTTGAAAACTCCCAGTTTGGTCTGCAAACCCAGCTTCCAAACCATATTGTCGCTGACATAATTGTGAGAAGCTCCTCCATCCAGTAGTGATGGTAATGTTCTGCGAATTTTGAAATTCCTCAGTTGCACTTGTACGAGTATCACCAGTTGGTCATCCTCATACCCCTTTTTGAACATTGTGATCTCAAGAGCCCTCATCTACAACAGTGTGAGGCACTCAGATGGGCGATCGGTTGGTATTGTTTTGATCGGACAAAAGTCTTGCCACATCTCTGTTGTCATTGGTGTGGTTGCCGTTGCTTTGTCTTGTTTGACGACATCATCTTCCTCCACTTCCTCCTTGTCATCCTTGTCCTCCGCCTCAACACATGCCGCTCAAGGTCATGGATGTGGACGGGGCCATGGCAATCTCAAGGACAAGGACAAGGAGGGCTCCTCCTCTCGCACCCCCATCGGCTTTGTCGTGTGCTAGAACTGTGGCTCAAGCAACCATAGTGCTCGCAAGTTCCCCGAGTCATCCGATGACACTCGCCTAGCAGTGGCAATACACGCACACTAGGCTCACACTACAGGTTCTTCCTCCTCCACTTCCTTGTCCAGCTCCACCACCCAGCGCGCCACCAGCTCTGCTTTTGCCTTTTTTCCACTCTACCGTGGGTACTGTTTCCATGCCTCCATCCTTCTACCCTTGGGGATGGCCTCCACCCTTTTGGCTCCTTTCTATACTGGGCCTCCTTCATTAGCGTATGCACCGCCATCATGGTATCCACCTCCTTATGTGCCGTCTCCTGTTGTATCTTCTGTCCCCATGCAACTAGTCACACCCTTCACTACACAGGACAAGCCTCAGCTAGAGCAATCCCTCACTCATCTGCTCCACCTAGGCGATCAGGGAGGTGAGAGTGTGACTACATTGCCAAGAGATCCTGTGTATCAGTCTGACTCTGTTCTCCATGAAGGTCTATCCGGTAGGTGGGGTGAAGGTAGGTAGGGCGGAGGTAGGTCGGGCCCAGGTTTGTAGGGTATAGGTAGGTGGGGCGTAGGTAGGTGGGATCCACGTAGGTGGGGCACAGGTAGGTGGGGCGCAGGTAGGTGGGGCACAGGTAGGTGGGATGGAGGTAGGTGGGGTGCAGGTAGGTGGGACGCAGGTAGGTGGGACGTAGGTAGGTGGAGCGAAGGTAGGTGGGACTAAGGTGTCCCGTAGGTTGAGCAGTGGGAGTGTGTGACCTTACCTCATTGCCTCGTTGCATATGGCCAGCCCTCTCCATTGTTGCATGTTGTGGACACTGTCGCCACCTGTGGTGTCCTTCTCATTGTTTGTGTGTCTGATGGCTTCTATATCCTAGATTCAAGAGTCACCCATCATATGACATTTGTGTGTTCTGTGTTGGAGTAATGCTCCTCACCATGGCAGGAGGGACTCCAAAAAGGAACACCAAAAAGACAAGCCAAGGTGGCTTAGTGGTTAATGGTGTCCACCTATAGAGGCAGGGGCCCGGGTTCAAGTCCCACAAGATGAAATTCTGCCCTGCCTCAAGGGAGGTGGATAATAGATGCCAGGAAGCTTGCTTAACCTCTAGAGGTCCTCTTCAAGTTTCTAGAAGGCCAGGTGAGGGTCAAGGAAGGTGGCACACCTTCTAGAAGGGGTGACTTGTCCTACAAGGCATCTAGAGGTGTCTTGGTCTTCTGGACACCTTCCCTCCTACTAGAAGCAAGCTGAGGAATCTAGGAAGGGGCAGAAGCTTCTAGAGGAGGGAAGGGATGCCTTCCTAGGTGGGAAAAGGACAGCCTACCAAGGAGCACTCTAGAAGCCATAGAATCTGCTAGGAAGCTCCAAATCTGGCATACTTTAGTGTTCTGGAAAGCTTAGATCAGTAGCTATAAAATGCCACTGTTTGTGGGCCTTGATCAAGTGTTAATTATCATCCAATTGAGGCCAAAACTATTGCCTCACTCTCTGACCAGATTTTTCCATCCTTGGAACCAGTTGCCTCCACAGTTTCAATCTCTCCAAAAACAGTTGGTGGTGTGAAACAACCACTGCTAGGGACCCTCCAGGGTGCACACTCACCCTCAGGTCAACAAAGGGTTATGGGCCCACGCCTCTAAGGAGTTCAAAGCCAGCTTGATTTCACGCTTCCAACAGCGAGACATGGCAACCTGCGAGCAAGAGAGCAGCCGCGCTGTCCTTAAGTTTGATGGGATAGGCTTTGCCTTGTGGAGGTGGCAGTTTGAGGTTTTCCTCAACAACAAAGGACTGCTTCAGCTTGTGAAGGGTGATGAGACTGTTCCGCCGGAGACTGCAACGGCTGAGGTGAAGGAGGCTTACAAGAAGCGCAACAAAAAGGCATTGGCGCTCCTTCTGTCCACGTTATGCCCGCCACAACTTGGGCACATCCAAGGATGCACCATGGCCGCAGACGCATGGTCAAAACTCTGCTCCATCTACTAGTCAAGCAACCTTGCCAATCATCTCTTCATCTTCAAACGGCTCGTCACCCTCCGAGCCAACGAAGGCGACAACATCATGGAGATCATGCAACAGATTGAGTCCCTCGCAGCGGAGTGCGTGGCCACGGGTTGGGAGGTCGACTCTCAGTTGCAAGCTATGATCCTCCTTCTGGCCTTGCTAGACAGTTGGAGCCCCATGATCACAGTCCTTGGTGGCTGGCCTTTCGACGAGCTGAAGTACCCGAAGGTTGCTGAGTACATGCGCAATGAGTGGATGCGACGTGGCGGTCCAGAGAGTGCAGCGGTATCAACTTCAGCTTACACAGTTCATCCTCAAAGTGGAGGCCGAGGCGACAAGTGGAAGGGTGCCAAACAGGGCACTAAGAAGGGTGACAAGAAGGGGGAGTGCTTCAACTGCGGCAAGGAGGGCCACTACGCGCGCAACTGTCCCAAGAAGAAAACAGATCGGACGTAGCGGGGCGGGAAAAAAGATGAGTACACCCTTATGGCGTAAAACTCCACCAACTTGAAGGATCCAGGAGTTGCCGTCATCGACTCCGGATCAGGCCGCCACACGCAATGCAACAGGGCGGCATTTGTCACCTACGGCGCCTTGGAGAGGTGCATGACGGTGGCCAATGGAAAAACAGAGGTGGCCGCCGGTGAGGGTAACGTCCGCATTGAGTCAATTGTGGATGGCAAACCTGTCACGAGCACAATCTACGATGTGCTACATATGCCCAACTTTGGGGCAAAACTGCTCTCCGTCAACCGCCTTACCGACAAGGGACTTGAGGTGCTCTTCACAAAGAAGGAGGCCGTCATCCGCAAAGAGGGCAAAGGTGAAGTGATTGCGCGTGCCAAGAGGGAGGAGGACTTGTACCTGCTACGCGCGAAGATCCTCAGCAGCCGGGTGGGGTCCAACGCCGCCAATCTTGCAACGAAGGACGGAGGAGACCTGGACCTATGGCACTGCCGACTCTACCACATTTCTCCATCAACAGTGAAAGAGATGGCTAAGAGGGAAGTGGTGCGGGGTCTCCAAATCAGCGGCCTTGATGGAACCAAGGAGACCGTGTGTGAGCCATGCATCATTGGCAAATCAACTCGCCAGCCGTTTGTCGCCAAGGGGACACGTGCATCGGCAAAACTGGCCGTGGTATACACAGATGTGTGTGGACCGCTTGAGAGCTCCATCGGTGGAGCTCGCTACTTCCTCACCTTCATCGATGACCACAGCCGGAAACTCTACCTCTACCCAATGAAGCGGAAGAGTGAGGTCCTTGCGTGCATGCAAGAGTTTGTGGCTGATGTGGAGCGGCAAACAGAGTTGAAGGTGAAGGCGTTCCGGAGTGACAACTGCGGTGAATATGCGGGGTGCCTTGGGTGGATGAAGAGCAAGGGGATTGAGTGGCAGAAAAAAACTCCACACTCCCCACAACAGAATGGCGTCGCTGAGAGAGCGAATCGCACAATCCTTAACATGGTGCGATCCATGTTGAGCGACGCTGGCCTTACACAACGGTATTGGGCGGAGGCGGCAAGGACAGCAGCGTACATCATGAATCTCATGCCGACCAAGCCACTGAAGGACAAGGAGAGCAATGCGTGGAAGATGCCACAAGAGGTGTGGAGCAGGAGGAAGCCGGCGGTGGGTCACCTCCGCACGTTTGGTTGTATTGCACATGCAATGGTGCAGGCACGTGAGGGACAGAGCAAGCTAGACCCGCGTACCCGCCGGTGTATATTCCTTGGATATGAGAGCGGAAACAAGGCGTATCGGCTCTTTGACCCAAGGAGGCAGCAGATTGTGCGGAGTCGCGACGTCACGTTCGACGAGAAAAGCCGTTGGACAGACAAGGAGGCAGGTCTCTCCAAGAGGGGGAGTGGATGCCACTCCTTGAGGGGGAGATGCCGGAGGACGTGAATGAGGGTGACATCCTTGCATCACCACCAACCGGAGAGTATCGCCTGAGGGATGGGCGAACGGCAGACTTTGTTCCGGCCAGTTTGGATGAGGAATCCGAAGCACCGGAGATGGACGTGGAGGTGGGGAGTCGATAGATGTCTCCAAGGTCTCCAAGAGAGGGGGAGCAGGTGCTTGGAGAGGATTGCGCCGAAAGGGGACAGCAACAACAACAACCACCTCAAGAGCCCCGCATGAGCAGCCATGTGCGAAGAAGGACAAAACGATATGATGCCGACAAGGGCATTTGGACTGGGTTCGCGCAAGAGGAGCCTCAAGGAGGCACTGCACAATAAGGATGGGGCTGAGTGGGAGGGAGCAATAAAATGTAAGCTCGCATCCCATGAGGAGAAAGTCTCCTCAGTTGTAGGTTGAGCATGGACAACTGCCATGGGTGATGCGCAAGGGGGAGATTGTTGGAATGATGTTCCTCACCATGGCAGGAGTGACTCCAAAAAGGAACACCAAAAAGACAAGCCAAGGTGGCTTAGTGGTTAATGGTGTCCACCTATAGAGGCAGGGGCCCGGGTTCAAGTCCCACAAGATGAAATTCTGCCCTGCCTCAAGGGAGGTGGAAAATAGATGCCAGGAAGCTTGCTCAACCTCTAAAGGTCCTCTTCAAGTTTCTAGAAGGCCAGGTGAGTGTCCAGGAAGGTGGCACACCTTCTAGAAGGGGTGACTTGTCCTACAAGGCATCTAGAGGTGTCTTGGTCTTCTGGACACCTTCCCTCCTACTAGAAGCAAGCTGAGGAATCTAGGAAGGGGCAGAAGCTTCTAGAGGAGGGAAGGGATGCCTTCCTAGGTGGGAAAAGGACAGCCTACCAAGGAGCACTCTAGAAGCCATAGAATCTGCTAGGAAGCTCCAAATCTGGCATGCTTTAGTGTTCTGGAAAGCTTAGATCAGTGGCTATAGAATGCCACTGCTTGTGGGCCTTGATCAAGTGTTAATTCCCATCAAATTGAGGCCAAAACTATTGCCTCACTCTCTGACCAGATTTTGCCATCCTTGGAACCAGTTGCCTCCACAGTTTCAGTCTCTCCAAAAACAGTTGGTGGTGTGAAACAACCACTGCTTGGGACCCTCCAGGGTGCACACTCACCCTCAGGTCAATATTCTGCATTTGTCACGCTCGGCCTTGTTGGCTCAGTTTGCTTTGTGTGTACCAAATCTGGACAAATGCTTCTTGTCCAAGTGGTGGGCTTTGTGTACTTCGCTGGGCCTGGTGGTGACCTGTGCTTGTCTGAAATTCTCTGTGTGCCCTCTTTGGAAGTCAGCCTACTGTCTGTCACAACTATAGATGAACAAAGAATGGAATTCAGTGACAGTCGTGGTGTTGGAAATGTCTTACTGCACTTTGCAGTTTGTGTTGTTGTTTGCGATGTTTGTTGTGAGCGTCTCTATCGCATACCCTTGTTCCCTCCCGCCTCCTCTTCTGCCAGCATTGCTCCCATTCATGTTGTGTCCTCTCTGTCACCCGAGCATGTGCAGATGTTGCATCGTTGCCTTGGGCTTATGCATACTGATGTTATTGCCAGCATGTTTCATCTCCAGCCCGTTAATGAGCTTGATCCCTACTTTTTTCCTCTGCCTTGTTCTACCAACTGCCTTGCATGTGCTTAGTGTTGGTGGGTGATAACAATGCCCCTGTTATTGCAATATCAAGGTGATTCTATCGCCCTTGTTATCACAATATTCAACATCGCAATAATGATGTAATGTCAATAGCAGGGGCAATAGAGGGCCCCTAACATCGGCGATGTTATCGCCGGGCAATAACATCGCCCAGTAGGGCGATATTATTACCCTGCGATGAAATCGCCTCGTGGCGTGATGTTTTTACCCAGAGATTGTATCGCGCCACGACTGAGCTGTTGTGCGTGAGCACGAACCCATAGTAGCTCATTCTTAGTTCTTCTTTGTTCTTATTTCCAACACTTTTTTGGCATTTTATTGCCTTGCAGAAGTCACAAACATCTACACTCAATTCGTGACCATCTCACAAGCAATGGAGAATGATCATGCCGTACCACCTCGTAGCACAGTTGGGGATTACGTGCAGCAAGCGATGGAGAGGAAGGTGGCAAGCAACAGTCCTGTTGTTGAAGAGGCGGCAACCCTTGTAAGCTTGAGGGAGGGAGGGCTCTCCACGACAGCCCAATATCACCTACGCCATGAGTTTCCTCGGCTCCCCTCCCCATTTGTCACCGAAGTCTCCCTCCATCATGCCGTCTCAAGAGGGCAAAGAGTGCCACGTCAACAAGCTCGATGCACAGGTTGAAGGTGTGGAGGAGGCCATGCGCAGGGAGGCCAAGGCAATGCGTACGTGCATAGATGGTGTGGGCGCTGGTGTGGATGTTGTGTAGGGATGGGAGGGTGCGCCACAGAAAGAGAATGGTGGGAAGGAGGGTGTGCAGGGTGGAGATGGGACTGTAGGAGGATAAGGTTACGGGGAGGATGATGTTGAGACTTTTGATGGGGTGGCCAAGGGTGGGAAGGTTGTGGAGGCGGGTGCGCCGGAGGGGGGGGGAGATGGTGGAGGTGGAGAGAGTGGGGAGGGTGTTGTTGTGGAAGAGGAGGGGACAAGCAAGGGTGGACAAGGTGGGGATGGGGGTGTGCATGAAGGAGAGGATAGTGATAGAACCAAAGGAAGTGGGGAG
>SZWC01007728.1:96592-107048 GCA_023375785.1 Penium margaritaceum | reverse complement strand
CTGTAGGAGGATAAGGTTACGGGGAGGATGATGTTGAGACTTTTGATGGGGTGGCCAAGGGTGGGAAGGTTGTGGAGGCGGGTGCGCCGGAGGGGGGGGGAGATGGTGGAGGTGGAGAGAGTGGGGAGGGTGTTGTTGTGGAAGAGGAGGGGACAAGCAAGGGTGGACAAGGTGGGGATGGGGGTGTGCATGAAGGAGAGGATAGTGATAGAACCAAAGGAAGTGGGGAGTATGATGTTTGCGGGGAGATGGGGGCCGCCAAGGGTGGCAAGAGTGTAGAGGAGGCTGTGTAGGGGGGATGGGGTGGTGCTAGTGGAGGAGACAATGAGGAGGGTACTACGATGGAAAGGGAGGGTGCAATTGAGGGTGATGATAGTGGGGGGTCTAGGCAGGAGGGGAAGAGGGGATGTTGGGGTTGTAATGGGACCATTCCTATCTATGGGCTTGGGAGGACACGGGGTGGGAAAAGGGGATCGGCTTCGGGAAGGATTGGCGATTGTGGGAAGGGAGAGGGTGCTGCTGAGGGATGGGAATGGTTGTCTGAGGGTGGGTAGAGTGGGGAGATTGGAGATGGGCGTGAAGAAGACGTTCTTGTTGGTGGAGGGAGCGGGAAGGCTGTTGGACATGCATGGGAGGAGGAGGCTGAGGGCGGGGGTAGTGGGGATAGAGATGCACTGGGTGGCCAGGGGGGAAGGGGAAAGGGAAGGCCAGTAGAAGAGCGCTTGGGAGAGCACTAGCGGGTGCGCCTTTGGGGTTGGGCAAGCATGGTGGTAGGGAGGGGGTGCACGCGGTCAGTAGCATGTAGTCACTCGCATTAGGGTCATCAGTCATGGTCGAAGGGGTGGCGACGGTGAAGTTATCGTTGAAAGAGGACGTTAAGGATGGTGGAGAGTGGCAGCAGCCCGCTCACGTCAGTCGGCCTGTACAAAGGGGGGGGGGGCCTTCCTCCCTAGTTGTCCCACGGCTACCTTCGCCCGACGACAAGGACTTGCGCCCTGCTCCCCTCTTACGAGAGTGTGGTGGCCCATCTCTGACACAACCACAGTTCGAGCAACTGTAGTAGCATCAGTGGCACCAAAAAAAACTGCAGCAGCAGCAGTGGCAGCAATAGTAGTAGCAGCAGTTGTTGCAGTAGTAACAACAACATTAGTAGTGATAGCATCAATAGTAGCAGCAATAGTAGCGGTGGCAGCCGCAACGACCGGTGACAATGGCGAACGCCCCTGCCTCCAACATAGAAGATGGTGGTGCCGCATCGTGTGCATATTGGGCTGTGAAGAAAAAGCAAAGCCTCGAGCATGGCAAGCTTGTGCATGAAGACGTGGAAGTGCAAGAGGCATGGGACCCAAGACAGGGTGTGGTAGCTGAGCAAGATGTTGCGGCATTAGATTGGCAGTGGCAACAGCTACGAAAAAAACAGTACATAATTCTATGCCAACAGCATCAACAAGTAGTGCAAATAAAACGAGACTAGTAAAAGGGTCGACAAAAAGAGTAGCAGTGATGTGTTTGCCTTGCGCTACAATAAAAGCACCGATGATTGCTCCCACATTATCACCAAAGGCTCATTCATGTGGCATCTATGTCACAACTGAAGCACCAACAGATGGCACAATAGCGGCTCTAGCCTCTTCCACCACTACATCCATAGCAATGGTTGAAGCACCCACAACTGCAGCAGCCGCGATAGCAGCCCATACAGCAGCCAATACTGCAGGGGCAGTAGCCGAGGCAGCAACCAGCACCGCAGTCGTGAAGAAAACAGCCTTAGCAACCACAGCAATTGTCACCGCCGCAACACTCCCCGAAGCAAATACAGCGGCAACAACTACAATCTCAACACCAGACCAGCCAGCAAAAGGGAGCAAGGGCAGCAATAGTAGCAGTAGCAACTACTGTAGCTGTGACAGCAGCAGCACACGCAGCTGCAGCAGCAAAAACAGTAGCCAAAGCTGCTATTGCTGCTGAGGCAGAGGTTGCCGCAGCTGCGGCCATGCAGATAGAGGCCAAGATTGCAGATGTTACTGAGATGGAGGCCGAGGGTGTTGCCGCTGTTAACGAGGAGGTTGACATGGTACAAGGGGATGGAGCGACAGACCAAACAACGAACTCTGAGGGTACAATAGCCGTAGATCCCTACGATGAACGCAAAAGGAGAAATGAGGAGGTGATAGAGGTAGCTTCTTTGGTAGAAAGTGAATTCCTTACTAATGTAGCGCCAGGGAGGGTGATGGGGAGTTGGCAGCTCAAGGGGGTGTTTGAGGAGAGGATTGAGGACACATCGTCCTCATAGCCTTCTTGTTAGATGTTGACTATCACGATGATGTGGACGAGGTGGTGGAAGCAAAAAGTGACAATGGTACAACAGCAGGGCAAGGTGGTGAGGGTGTTGGGGAGTGGGACTAGTGTGAGGATGGACAGTGACCTTCGATGTGTGTGGTCATCACGGAGGTGCAAAACATGTCCGCCTTTGTATTGAGCCCGATTTACGATGTGGTGGCTGCACTACATCTCACTCCTCCCTTCATGCCGAAAGCTGTGTGTGACTCATGGTGACGGGCGGTGAAGGATGGGTTGGGGAAGGCTATTGGACAGAGGTGGAAAGGACATGAATTTCAACGCATGTATCATTGGAATGTGTGGTACAATTTGCTTGTGACCCATCGATATCATCAGGAAGCATGCTTGCAGCACATTAGGGGTTGGAAAAAATCAAAGGGAGCACGTGACTTAGTAGCAGAAATGACATACATGACGATTGGACTGTGGACCATGTTTGTAGACCAGCCGGCAGCGGTTAGTCAGTTACGCAACAATGTGGGGACTGGTGCGACAAAGAGGGTGGCGACAAGTAGGGTCAGAGGGGAGCAAGGGGGAGGTTGCAACATGGGGGGATGGGGGAGGGGAGAGGCTCCAACAAGGGGAGGGGCGGGTGCAAGGAGGAAAAGGACTTGTGAGGGAACTGCGGATTTTGGCGAGGGTGATCAAGGTGATGAGGAAAAAGAGGATGTTGAAGATAAAGATTGGTCTCCGAGTGCAGCGGATAAGANGACCGTGGACCATATTTGTAGACCAGCCGGAAGCGGTTAGACAGTTACGCAGCAATGTGGGGGCTGGTGCGACAAAGAGGGTGGCGACAAGACGGGTCAGAGGGGAGCAAGGGGGAGGTTGCAACATGGGGGGATGGGGGAGGGGAGAGGCTCCAACAAGGGGAGGGGCGGGTGCAAGGAGGAAAAGGACTTGTGAGGGAACTGCGGATTTTGGCGAGGGTGATCAAGGTGATGAGGAAAAAGAGGATGTTGAAGATGAAGAGTGGTCTCCGAGTGCAGCGGATAAGAAGGTGGAGGATACAGATAGGGTGTTGGCAGCAGGTCCAGCAGCAGAGGTGGAGGATGCAAGCGATGGTGCTACACGCGAGCTCCCTACAGCGGGGAAGGCTCGTGCGGCAATGCTTCATGCTGGGGGACCCAATTTTTCAGCCACTGGTGAAGGAAGCTGTATTGGAAGACAGTGTGGACAGCAAGGAAGATGGGAAAATGAGCGTGCTAACTGCATGTGGGAAGTGGTGTGAAGATGATGTACCAAAAGACTGGTGCCAACCATGGTACTGTGTAAAGGCAGTAGACGAAAAGGGGGTGGGAAAGTGGCAGTCCGAGGAATACCTGGAGGTGAAGTGGAGGGCATTGTTGGATGAAATGTGTCGTGTGAGAGATACAAAGTCGCTGCCAAATGGAGAACCGACGTTGCATTGGAGAGGCCTCTTTCCTATCGTGAAAAGTGGGGAGGACGGTATACGACCTTGTTTGGTGTGCAGTGTGCTGGTGGGACAACCTTGGACGAGCAGCAGCAACCTCATGGCTCAGCATCACTATCACTCTATGTATCTTGTGTCTTTTCTGGCTTGGAACTAGAAGTGGGTGGGGTTTGCAGCAAAGGAGGTAGAAAATAGGGGGTGTCCAGTGATGAGGTTGGTGCTGAACCACAGTTCATCATTCAACCAAAAGATTTTTTTAAGAGGCTCCGACATCTCTTTGTCTTGGAAAACATCCCTTTCAGGTTGGTGGAGAGCCCAAATTTCAAGGGTTTCATTTTGGAGTTGAACCCGGAAGCAGTCTCACTACCACACCATGGCTTAGTCGTGCACTTGCACACCGACTTCGCCATGTTCCAGGCAGTCGTGAAGGAGGCATTGTCGAAGTTGCAGGCAAGGATTGCCCTCGCCTGCGACATCTGGAAAAGTGAGTAGCAAAGAGCGTTCCTGTACATCACAGCGCACTGGCTCGACCCCGTGACGCGGGAGGCTTGCCATGTGACGTTGGAATCATGCCATTGCCTGAGAGGCACACAGGGAAGTACCTCACAGTTGCTATGTCATGGTGTCTCTTTGAGGAGTACAGCCTCGAAGGGTGCGTGCGGTCCGTCACCTTCAGCAATGCCACAAACAACCTCAACATGGTGAAGCACCTTGTGGACCTGCACCCAGACAATTTTGACCGTGCTTGGTTCTTCCGCTGCTTCTCCCACGTCATATAGATAGTGGTAAAGATCATCTTCTGCCAGGATCCAGATGTGCATGGTATGGTGGCCAAGGTTTGGCAAATCGTGCAGACATTGAAGAAATCACTGAACCTGACCGCATTCTGGCGTGAGTTGAGGAAGGGGCAGGCTGAGAGCTTGGGGGAGGACACCCCGACCCGTTGGAGCAGCACGTATCACATGTTGCTCGCATTTCATGAGACAAAGGAGAGGAGGTCAGTATTCATGGCAGGATGGAAGGGGTCGGCAAAGCGACCATTCAGCTTGGATGGGGATGATGCCTGGGTCAGGGAGTGGTTGCTGGAGATTTGCATAGCAGACCCTAGACTTGGAGGGGGACAAGAACGTGACCCTTGATAAGGTTCTTCCTAGCTACCACAGCTTACTTCAGTACCTGGCTGAGTACAGAGATATAGCTGACACACCACCTGCAATGCACGGACCACTTACTTCCGCATATGAGCAGCTGCACTAGTTCGCCGCCGATGTTGACTACATCTCTGACGTGTCGTGGGTCGCGGTCATGATGAACCCCAAGGAGCGGTTGGAGTGCTCCAGTAGAGACGCGTTGAGCGTTGGGTACAAAAACACCGCACGTTCTTGCTTGTGGTTTGATGGTGTGTTGGGACGATATTTGCAGCGGACAGCAAAGGTGAGGCAACTGGTAGAGGCATCACTCAGTGGTGGAGCAGCGGGTGTCAGGGGAGGTGGTGCACAGCATGCTGCAAGCAATGGTGGATTGGGAAGGGGGAAAAGAGAAGGAAGTTGTTGGCTGCATGGTTTGCGATGCTGGGGGCGGAGGGTGGAAGTGTGACAACTGGAGGCGGCAGCCAAGGGGTGCAACATCGAGCACAGGGCCAGCAGTGGGGACGCCAGTACCTTTGGTTGTGGTAAATGAGCCGGAGCAATACTAGGGGAGAGAGGAATGGAAGGGGACCCTCCACCACTACTGGAGTACCCGCAGCAATCTCATGGGCGGTGCGCGCAGGAGATGTAGGCGATTTGTGCCAGCAATGTATCAATGGAGCGCATCTTCAGCCTCGGTCGCGGCATCATTGGCCGGACCCATCACCAGAGAACCCTACCTGTGCTTGGGGAAAAAACATCGTACCTCATTTTCCACCTCTGAGAACCAATCCCTCCACTTCCTTCACCTCGTTCACGTGGAGTTCATGGGCCCTATGTCCCATGACTTCCTTGGTGGCCAAGGTCACTATGTTCTCTGTTTGACTGGCAATTTCTCCCGTTATTGCTGGGTGTTCATCCTTCGCGAAAAGAGTGACGTCTGTTGTGTCCTTGCCGCTTGGCTCCGTCAGGCTGAGTGCGCTTGTTAGCGATCTCTCCATATGTTCCATGGTGGGGAATTCATGAGTCCCACTGCTTGTCTGCTCAAGTCTCATGGGGTGCGTATTGAGCTTACTACTCCTTACACACCCTAACAAATCAGGGTTTCCAAGCGCAAGAATCGCATGCTCGCCAATGGCATTCGCTCACTTCTCTCTTAATCTGGCCTCTCTCCACTCTTCACCTTTGAGGGAATGTGTAAAATGACATGGGTCTGAAATTGTGTTCCCCATGGTCCCCTTCCCAAGTCCGTCACACCATTTGAGCCTGGGAACGGTCGACACGCCAACTTGCGTCTCGCTCAGATTTGGGGTTGCATTACTGCTGTTTGGCTCCCCGGCAACGTGCATGATTGGAAACTGTCTCCCTGCAGCCATCTATGTCCGTTCCTGGGCATCCGTGCAAAGTCAAAGGCTTTGCACTTCTGGGACCCAGACCATCATCATGTCATCGAGTTGTGTGCCACCCTTTTCTTCGAGTCTGTCTTCCTTTGTGACTTTGCCCACCGTGCCTCGTTGTCCTCCCTCTCCTTGCTTCTTCGGCGAGGAGGGGACCCTCGACCGGTGTCAGCCTCAAAGTATGGTGAGTCGCCACCATCGGTGCCCATGCCTGATCGATCCTCAATGCCCTTTTCCTCAATGCCCTTGTTGTCGCCGTCTCCGGTGCCAGTATCTTCCTCTTCAACTAATGTTTGTGTCACTTCTGCACTTGACCCCCCATTTTCCTCTGTCCTCTGTCCCGCGTCAGCATCCTCTCAATCATCTCCTTCTCCCATGTTCACTCCTATATCAACAGCAGTGCCACCAGATTTTGGCTCTCCAACCAATACACATGTCCGCTTGGCTGCACCTCCATAGCTACTTGCAGCACCGGTATCACTCTTTATTTGTGGTGGGCGCCCTTGCGCCCTCCCTTCTTGCTCTAGTGTTGGTAGCTCTATCACACCTCAAGCACCTACCGCGGATCCATCCATGTCTGAAATGTGCATCATCGTTTCTGATGCTCAACGTTTAGCAATACAGCGTGCTTTTGGCCTTGATGCCCTTGAACCTGCCACCGCGGTTGTTTATCCTAGCACAGGCCTTCGGCACTCACTCATCACGAGTGAGTTTGAGCATGCTATCGATACAAGTTTGTCAGGCGATAATGCCGTGTCATGTCACTCTCAAAGCCATCCCTCTGAAACCAAAGCCCAACAAAGTGTGTCAGATGTGAGAGTCCTCTAACGCTCAGCAATGGGAACAGGCCATGAAGGAAGAACTCGTGACTCTGGATGAACACGCCGCCTATGAGCTGGTGGAACTTCCACCAGGTTGCAAGGTTGTCTCCGCATATTTGGTAGTCAGGTGGACGCAAAAACAGGATGGCAATGTCAAACAGTACAATGCACATCTCATGGTGCACCTTGTACCATGTGGCGTATGGTACGGCGTCCACCAGGGATTCTCCCAAGTTCCTAGGGTCAAGTTTGATGAGATGTTTGCTCCAGGTGACCAGTATACCCCCGCTTGGGAACTTCTTTATCTTGTTGCTCATCATGACTTAGAGCTAGCACAGATGGATGTCAACATCACATCCTTGCATATGAATTTGGACAACAAGATCTATATGGTGTATCCAGCGAGGTTCACGGATGGTACTGACCGATTGTGGCGATTGCGAAAGGCCCTCTATGGTCTGAAGCAATCACCACGGTGCTGGAATCAGGAGATTGTCTCCACCAGGAGAAGGGTGGTACAGGCGCAACACATTCGATCCTGCTCTGTTCTTCAATCAGTCATCAGCATTGTTTGTCATAATCCTTGTCTACGTTGACAATTTGTTGATTGCATCATCCAACGCCTTGGAAATTCAGGCAGTGAAGACACTATTACAGTCGGTGTACAAAATGAAGGACCTGGGCCATGCTCATGTCTTCCTGGAGATGGATCTCGAGCATGACCGTCTTCGACTGACTCTTCATGTGCACCAGGCTGCGTATGTGCACAGTCTAGGGGAACAGTTCACATAACTTCTTGAGGTCCTGCCAACTATGTCAATATCGATGACCCCTAATGATCAACGGTTGCTCAAGACACTTGGCGTATCCAAGTTGGGGGGGCCAGTCAATGTCATCGATTATCTCCATGTCATTGGCTCCCTCATGTACCTGGCCACGACCACCAGGGCAGACGTGGGATTTGCGGTTAACTTCTTGGTATTGTTTTCTCAGTGCCCTTGTGCTCAGCACTTGGAAGCCGCACTATGTATCATACGCTATGCTCTCTCCACTACACAAGTTGGACTGCACTTCAGGGCACAGCCATCGATGGTTTTCGACGGCTATACCGACGGTGACTGGACCCATGATGTTGATGCACGCAGTCGCGCAGGGTAAATTTTTCTCATTCGTGGAACGGTTGTGTCTTGGAAGAGTGGAAAACGAGGGTGTGTAGCACGAAGCTCTAGCGAGGTAGAAGATGTTGCACTTGTCGCAGGCACGTGTGAGAGCATCTGGTTGTGTCAATTGTTGCAGCAGTTGCGTGTCCCCATCCATTACATCACTTTTCTCTATGACAACCAAAAGCACAAAATTCATTGTAGAGCATGATGGCATGCATTAACATTGAGTATCACTTTGTGCACAAGCATATTGTGTCAGGGGATGTTGGAATTGTCTGGGTGGATACACGAAAGAAACGCGCTTACTTCCTCACAAAGGCATTGAGCAACAATGTCTTCAAGATAGCCATGCATGGCATTTTCTTGTTGTTTGTTGGTGATGTGCCTGGGTGGTGCTTGTGATGCGAGTGCTTTGACCATCCCTCCTTGTACAATGCATTGTTCGTGCTTGTGACATTCTTGTGTCTTGTACATGTGTCCTTCGTGGATCATGGGGGAGTGTTGGTGTGTCAACTCTGTACACACGATGACCTCTAGGCTCATTTCACACATGTCACCTTCTACATGTGACTGACTCGACTGCATCCGGTGAGACCCTCTCCATCAACAGGAGGAGCCACCATGTGGGGAGAGAAGGGAGTATGGGGTGATGCACAACTCAGCAACAGGACAGGCAGCAAGGTTTATTACTGAATACATTATGCCTTCTGAAAGCTTGTGGTTTCATGCTTTTTGGGAAGGGGCTTATTTGATTCTAGCTATCTAGCCTATGTTGGACACCCTGGATTTCATGCTATTAACCTGTGAAAAAACTGTAACTCGAGGGTTGGGCCCA
Organism: Penium margaritaceum; assembly: GCA_023375785.1. Lineage (NCBI taxonomy): Eukaryota > Viridiplantae > Streptophyta > Zygnematophyceae > Desmidiales > Peniaceae > Penium > Penium margaritaceum. The sequence goes on along the minus strand of SZWC01007728.1, from coordinate 97,951 downwards.
AGTAGGAACCGAGTGGACAAGCCCACGATTGCAGGTGAGCGTGTAGTCCACCCAATCGTGGAGGAGCTCCTGCTAGCTCTGTGCTCTTGTTCAGTGACTCATCACTCTCTTGTCACTCACAGTTTTTGACCCTTAACTTGCATCCAGCCCTATCCATGGTTCATGTTCTCTTGTAGGCACCTACTAGCATGTCCTATGTCTCTCTTTCTCCCTCTTCAACCTCGTACACGACGCTCATGCCACCAAAAGTCATGAACAACTGCTCTTTGTAGCATAGATTCTGCCTATGCTTAGGTAGCCACAACTCTTGAGTGTGATTTTTCTAGCTGATTTTGACTGCATCATTGTGTTTGCAGCGTGCATGTTTTGGTGTGGTCCAATTTTCAGGAAAAACAGACAACGTCCGGGTTTGGGGCTGTTGGTTCTCTGGTAGGGCTCACCGAGTAAGTCCCACAGGCCAAAAAACAGTGCACTTTCCTGATTGGTTGGTAGTTTAGCGCAGGCCGGCCTCTCTTGAACGGGTCCCTGGCCTATGGCTCATTGGACGGGATGGCTTGAGGGTGGAAAACCCTCAATCACCACCATTTTGGCCCAATGGGCCAAGCTTCCCGTGCCAATTTGTTACACTAGTATCAGAGCACCAGGGTTTGAGTTCCTTTGTGGTAGCCAAAGGCGATTCCACTCATGGGTGGGAGAAGTGTTGAGCGGGCTAGCCTCTCCTCATGGCTTGAACGGTTCCCTGGTCTGTGGAAAGTTGAACAACATGGATTGAAAGTAGGAGAACCTCAATCACCATGGTTTTGGCCCAATGTGCCAAGCTTAAAAGTACCAATTCATCCTAGGTAGACTGAGTAACAAGCCTCACAAAGGTGAGGGCGTAGATAACTGTGGGAGGGGCCACTCACCAAACCTCATTCTTTATTTCAACTCAGTCATTACTCACTTTGAACTGCATTTCTAGCACTTAACTTTGAGTTCGAGTGTTCCCTCTCAGAGTTGAGAAACCAGCGCTACTAAGGCGGTAAGTCTGGATGCACCTGGCCGCACACGTAAGTCCAAGTGTGTGAGGCGGCATCAAAACATCTTGCCCAAACTATCACAGCATCAGTTCAAGATGCATGCACGCGCGCACACGCGCACGCCAGCAAGCATGCGCACATCCGCGTTCACACATACATGTGCATGCACGCACGCAGGCACGTACACCATGAATGCATGTATGCACATATGCACGCATGCACACACGTACATACACACGCACGCACGCACACACACACATGCGTACACACACACACACACACATACACATACACATAAACACACACACACACACACACACACACACACACGCACACACCC
>SZWC01007728.1:85197-96534 GCA_023375785.1 Penium margaritaceum | reverse complement strand
ACACACGCACACACACACACACACACACACACACACATGCACACACCCATGCATGCACGTACACACGCACGCATGCACACACGCATGTACACACGCACGAATGCATGCACACATGCACACATGCATGCAAGCATACGTACGCACGCACACACACACGCACGTGTGCAGGCATGCACACATGCACGTACGCAGGCACGTACACATGTACGCACGCAGGCACACATATAGGCATGTACGCAGGCATGCACGTAGGCATGCATGCACACATGCAGCAGGTATGCATGCAGGCACGCACCCAGGCACACACGTAGGCACGTGCAGGCAGGCACACAAGCATGCAGACACGCAGGCATTCACGTAGACACGCACTCATGCATGCACGCATACATGGACGCATGCATGCACACACGCACGCGTGCACGTAAGCTCGCACGCACACATCCATGTGTGCAGGCATGCGTGCATGTGTGCACATGCACATGCACGCTCGCTGGCACGAACGCACGAGGAATAGTTAATTGATGTCCTTTAATACATGCATAGACCTCTGTATTAGCTTACTTATGCTCTCATGGTAGTTTCTTGAGGGTTTCCTAGTGTCGGGAGGGGAGGGGGAGGGAAAAGTGTATGGAGCAAGTGGATGGGGTAGTGTATCACTGTCCGGATGGTGATTGTATCGTATTGATGTACATGTGTATTGTATAGTTGGATGTCTTCCTTGGTCTGATTGCTCACTAATAGGTATGGGAGGTAGGGGAGGATAGAAAAGTGCATGGGGTAAGTGTATGTGGTAGGTGTATCACTGTATGGATAGCAAGTGTATAGTGATCACACACATGCGTATTGTGTAGTTGAGTGTCTTTCTTGGTGTAAGTGATCACAAGTAGGGAGAGGGAGGGGGGAGGGAGGGAAAATTGTATGGGGTAAGTGTATGGTATAGTGCATCACTATCTGAGTGGTGAGTGTATCGTATTCATACACATGTGAGTTGTGTAGTTGGATGTCTTCCTTGGTGTGAGTGATCACGAATAGGGAGGGGAGGGGGGGAGGAGGGAAAAGTGTATGGGGTAGTGTATTACTCTCAAGGTGGTAATTGTATCGTATTCATAGACATGTGTATTGTGTAGCTGGATGTTTTCCTTGGTGTGAGTGATCACAGGTAGGGAGAGGAAGGGGGGGAGGGAGGGAAAAGTTTATCGGAATAAGTGTATGGAGAAGTGTACCACTATCCGAGTGGTGAGTGTATAGTATTCATACACATCTGTATTGTGTAGTTGGATGTCTTCATTGGTCTAAGTGATCACTGATAGGGATGGGAGGGGGGGGGGAGGGAAACATGTATGGGGCAAGTGTATGAGGCAGTGTATCACTGTCTAAGTGGTTAATGTGTCATATTCATACACATGTGTATTGTCTAGTTGGATGTCTTCATTGGTCTAAGTGATCACTGATAGGGATGGGAGGGGGGGGGGAGGGAAACATGTATGGGGCAAGTGTATGAGGCAGTGTATCACTGTCTAAGTGGTTAATGTGTCATATTCATACACATGTGTATTGTCTAGTTGGATGTCTTCCTTCGTGTCAGTGATCGCTGATAGGGAGGGGAGGGGACGAGGAGGGAAAACTGTATGGGGCAAGTGTATGGGATAGTGTATCACTATCCGGATGGTGAGTGTATCATTTTCATAAACATTTGTATTGTGTAGTTGGATGTCTTCCTTGGTGCGTGTGATCATTGAAAGGAAGAGAGAGGGGGAAAGGAAAATGTATTGGGCAAGTGTATGGGATAGTGTATTACTGTCCGGGTGGTGATTGTATCATATTCATACAATTTTGTACAGTGTAGTCAAATGTCTTCCTTGGTGTAAGTGATTACTGATAGGGGAGGGGAGGGCGGGAGGGGAAAGTGTATGGGGAAAGTGTATGGGGTAGTGTATCACTGTCTAAGTAGTAATGTATCAGTTGTATATACTAGTGTATTATAGTCTATCATGAATTCCTTAATGTGAGTGAATACTCATGGTAGTGGAAAATGTAGCAACGGGGGACAGGGGGAGAGGGGATTGGGGAGGAACAAAGTGTATGGACCAATTATATGGGGTATTGTATCTCAGTTTGGGTAGTGGTGTGTTAGATGTATACACAAGTGTATCATACACTCATATCTGTTACTTTGTGTGCATGATCACTAGTTGGGGGGGAGATGGGAGGAGTGGAAAGTGTACAAGATAAGTGTATGTGGTAGTGTATCACTCTCTGGGTAGTAGTGTATGTACTTCATACACTTGTGCATTATGGTTTCACATACGTTCCTTATGAGTGCAAAGGAGACAGGGGAATGTGTATGGGATACCTGTATCACTATTAGAAATCTGTGTAAAGATCAATGCATCATAACAATGGAATCTTGTGTTATTAGAAATTCTTATGAATTCTGCTTTGATGATTAAATGTGATGTAGAATGTGTAAAGATTGTATTCTCCTCAAAAGAATCAAGAAGAATATGTGCTTTATTCTACATCCTACATGTATTCACCATGTGCTTGGACTTATGGAGGACTTTTAGATTTATTTCTTTCATTTTCATTGATGTTTGTACTGTCTCTTTCATGCATCACCATGTCATCTTACACCACAAATATGTATGTATGAAGGAAACACGTGTAGAGGTGTTTTTCTTGGAAAACATTTTTCTCATTTAGCTTTCTAGTTGGAAGTCTAAGAATTTAAAATTGAACAAAAAAAAGTATATCCTGAAACTTTCCATAGCATTCCGCTTACATTGTTTCCTTTCACAAAAATATCTGGGTTCTTCTCTTTATAGACGTAAACTAGGGTCAAAAGAATTCCTTGCCTGTTTTTGCTATCTCAAAAGGGACGAACATTTGTCTCTCTTATAAGTGTTTTTTATTCAGACCCTTGTGTGAACTTGCTTTTGGAAGACACCTCAATGGTCCATTTGCATGTTTTGTAAGGGTGTGTTTTGGATTGTGTACCATCGTACACATGCGAGTCGCTTGAAGTTTCCAAGTGTTCGGTCCCACGGGTTTCACTAGTGTACTTTTTCCGATCGGATCCATACATCCGCATGTACACACACTCATACACTCGCCCATTCAAGCAGTTTGGCGAGGTGACGCTCCCCCGCCTCCCCACCCCCCACCCGCGCGAAAGAAACTGTATGAGGGAACTGTATGTGGCAGTGTATGTGGTGAAGCATGGGATGAGCAAGATAATTGTCCACTAGAGCACTCCCCTTCCGTGGCGATCGAGTACCGGGTCGGGTGAGGTTGCGTACTCTTTAATGATCAATCTGTTTGTGTATTGCAAGAACGATACCCGTTGAGGTCTCGCTCGCGTCATGCCCAGAAAACATGAAAGAAAAAAATCACCGGTGTCGATGGAGGTCGCAAATGGTCTATGTTTATCGGTGAGGGAAAAGAGCAAAACAATGTGGCTAGCTCGACTGTGCATCCCCAATCGACTAGTTGTGAATGGTGATGGACAAGTTTGCCACCCCGTTCCACTGAAAAAACGGATACGAGAAGGATGAAGTTGTATTTTGGATAAAAGAAGAGGGATTGCCAGTTGAGTCGATTATGGGATTGTTTGTTTTGTGGCTTCGAGAGAATGTAGCAGAAAACATGGAAAAATATTTCTTGCATGCATTGTAACCGGGATGTTGTCCTGTCGTTGGGTTGTTACTATATCAAAGCATCCATTAATCCAATCAGGTTCTTCCAATATTCTATGATCAAAACATTCATAAAAAATGCAAAGGACGACTTCAAGTGCACAAGTCAACCATGCGCATCGGCTTGTGCAACGGTTATTTCAAACGTCGGACATATAGGAGAAAACAGAGACTTGATAAACATCAACCGATAGTTGTTATCTTTTTGTATTGGTGTTTGAAGCTGTGACAAAGGCCTCCACTTCCGCGTCAAATCAAATAACAAAGGGGACAACTCACTTGCAGTGTGTTCTGCAGAGTAGACAGATCTCTGTCACTCCTTTTGTGCGTACTGTCAAGAGTAGCGACAGAAGTAGTCGATGAACAATTTACACAAATGACCACATCTATGTTGAGGAAAACATGTATGTTGGATAATTCTCTTCAACAATGTGTGACAATGTTAAGAGTTTGCATCGAAGATTCATAGAAGATTTAGGAGAAAATGGTTCCAATCAATCTTCTCTTGAGAAATTTTGAACAAAGAGTGCCAAAATGAATTTGCCACTTCTTGGAAACTTCCTTCATATGTGTTCGAGTGTTGGACACTTCTTTTCATGTGTATGGATAAGGGGTCATTGGTTATAAATGGCATACACGCGAACACGCCCGCACGCATGCATGCACGTATGCAGGCAGGCATGCATGCATGCACGCACACACACACCCATGCACACACAATCACGCGTACACCTGCACACACATGCACGCATGCACACACATACGCATTCTCGCACACAAGCACACGAGCATGCATGTGCACATGCACGCATGCACACACATACGCATGCACGCATGCGTGTACGCACGCATGCACAGTCCACACACAAAGCACGTCCTGAGCACCACGCACACACACATGTACACACACACATCCACGCATGAACACACGCACGTACGCATGCACACACGTACGCAGTCACACATGCACACACGTATGCACACACGCATGCACGCACGTAAGCACGCATGCGCACACACATGCACCCGTACACGTGCGCGCGCACGCTGGCACGTACGCACACATGCCTGAACGCATGCATGCAAGCACACACGCATGTAAGGAATCGCATGTGTGCACATGCGTACATGCACACACGTGCATCTGCGCATGCACACACGCACGCACGCACGCATGCACACACGCACTCATGCACACGTGCACACACGTCCCACACAGCACGCACATCCCATGTACCACACACACATGCACACATGCACACACGTACGCATGCATGCACACATGTTCGCACGCACACATGCACGCATGCATGCACACATGCATGCAGGCACACAAGCACACACGCACGAACGCATGCACGCATGTATGCACATACACAAGAATGCATGCAGGTACACACACACACACATACACACGCGTGCACGCACACTCACACACACACACACACACACACACACACACACACACACACACGCACGCACGCACGTACGCACACACACACACACACACACATACACACACACACACACACACACATACACAAACACACACATACACACATACACACACACACACACACACACACACACACACGCACACACACACACACACACACACACACACATGCTGACTCTGCAAAGACCTCTGGTGCTGTTGAGTGTGTCATCGAGTCCCTTGATGCTTTGTTCTTCAAGTCTGTGTTCCTTCGTCATCTCAGTCATTGTCCCTTGCCTCCTTCCTCCTCCCACTCATTTGGCTGGAGGAGGGCATCGGCCCTGCCACCCCTGCAGTTCCTACTCCTGCTACTCTACAACCTTCACCCTTGATGCAGTCCTCCTCCTCAGGTCTTGTGCCCAATCTGCCCACATCCTCCAGTTTGTCTGACCTACCGTCCTCTCGTGTTACAGACGCCATCCGTTCTTACTCATTCTCTTCCTCCAGGGCTCCCTCCAGCCCGGTCACACCCGCTGCGGCCAGCCCACCTATAGCGCCTCCCGCTCATGTGGCTGATCCAACCCAGACATCCACCGCACGGCCAGATCCTGTCTCCCCTTTGATTCAAGGTGGCCACCTTCGTTCACTCCCTCGGCGCTCTAATGCCTCCACTGCCTCTACACGTCCTCCTCAGTTTCAGCCTCCGCAATCTCCTGTCATCCCTACGGGCACGAATGCCCTAGGGTTGGCCACTAGCGTTGTCCACCCCAGTTCTGCCCTTGGCTATGCGTTGTTGGCATCAGAACATGCGCAGGATTTGGAGGTGGCATTGTCCAGTAGCGTCGCTGAGTGTCACACCACACTGGCCACCACGACCTTGTCGCTTCAACTAGTAATCGTGCCCCAAGAACGTGCAGCCTCCGATGCTCAGAAGTGGGAGGCTACCATGCGTGATGAGCTGAATGCCCTTGAAGACCATGATGTCTACAAATTGGTCGATCTTCCACCGGGACGTAAGGTCATAGATGCCTGCTGGGTCTTTCAGAGGAACTACAAGCCTGGTGGTACACTCGACAAGTACAAAGTGAGACTCATAGCCAAGGGCTTTTCCCAGGTCTCTGTCATTGATTTTGATGATACGTTTGTCCCTGTATGGCGCTACACAATAGCAGCAACACTGCTGAGTCTCGTGACCCACCACAACTGGGATTTAGAGCAAATGGAAGTGAACAACGCATTCTTGCAAGGGCAACTGGATGAGGAGATCTACATGATTCAGCCCCCTGGATTTTTTTATGACACTGACTGTGTCTGTCGCCTGCGGAAGGCTCTCTATGGCCTGAAGATGTCGCCCCTAGCTCTAGTGAGGCTGAGTTTGTTGCCCTTGGTTGTGTCGCCTATAGGGGCAATTGCGCGTTCCCATATGTTGCATCATGTTGCATTGTGACAACGAGAGCACCAAGGCTATTGCTAAGCATGATGGCATACATCACACACGCACAAAGCATATCAATGTGGAGCATCACTTTGTGTGTGAGAGAGTGGCTGCAGGTGATTTTCAGATCGTGTGGGTTGACACCCGACAGCAGAGAGCTGACTTGCTCACACAGGCACTCAGCAGCAACGTTTTCAAGGCAGCTGTTCACGCTGTCGGTCTTGTGTATCCGTGTGATGTCCCTGGCTGAACAGTCAGTGTATGTATGTGTACAGATGCATGTCACCTCTTGTGAATTGTGCTGGTGTCTCATTGTGGGTTTGTGCATGCATGCGTTGGCCTTGGATCATGGGAGAGTGCTGGGTTACGTGCTACAACCACGTTGTGACTTGTGGCCTTGCTGCACATGATCACCACACTAATGTAGGTGATTGAAGTTGGAGGTACACTCCCGTTAACACTGCAATCTGCGACACAACAGTGTGTTGGTGTGCAAGAGAATGAGATCCGCTGTCACCTAGAGGCGTGTGGCACTCACTCTACTTCAATGCGCTTGCGCTCATTTTGTTTTGAACATGAGACTCACTAGTGGTCCTGATTTTGTAGGGGGATAGTAGCCAAGGTGCCTCTCCCAAACTTCTTGTTGTCGGTGGGTTAGTCGACAGCTTCCTTGCAAGTTGATCCAAAGATAACCAGGACCGATGGAGATCAGTTCCATGCTTAGCGTGGACGGTGAGCAAGTGCAGCTTCCCCACTCAACACCTTGCTCTTTCACCTAACTCTTGTGAATCTTATAAATTTTCACCCACGATTTTGCATGGTTGAAACCCGATCTATGGCATCTCACCACTCTTAGTGTTCCACGCATCTGCATCCTACCCTCTCTCATACAAACTAGGCTCTACTTCCCACACCACGCATGCATGCACGCACGTGTACACACACACACGCACGCATGCACGCACACACACACACGCACGCATGCACACACGCATGCACATATGCACGTATGCATGCAGCATGCATGCATGCACGCACGCACGCACGGACAGATAAACGGACGGACAGACGGTCGGACGGATGGACGGGCAGATCGACGGACCGATGGACCGACAGACAGACGGACGGAGGGACGGAAGGAGGGAGGGACGGGGGGATGGATGGACGGACGGACAAACGGATGGATGCACGGACGGACGGACGCACAAACAGACGCACAGACAGACGCATGCATGGATGCACGCACGGACGCACGCACGGACGTACACATGGACGTACACACGGATGCACGCACGAACGCACGCACGGAGGCACACAAGGATGCACGCACAAACGTACGCATGGACGCACGCACGGACACACGCACGAATGCATGCACGGAAGCACGCACGAATGCACACATGGATGCACACACGGACGCACGCACGGAGACACACACGGACGCACGCACGCATGCACACATGCACGCACGCACGCACGCATGTTGGTTTTTCACGCATCTCTCATTGTACTCTGTTGTGTCCTCCCAGCTTGTGTACATCGGTGTACAGATGACTGACGGCGAGACACGACGCTGCTGGAGTGTCCTCTGGTGGAGCCGACGCATGCTGAGGCCTACACGTATCTTGGTGGAGCCTCCTCCCTCCAACGTGCTCAGCTCCATCAGCAGACCGCCAGTGACTGCCAGTGGCACGATCACCGCCGGCAGTCATTGGCGCTGCACATGCTGTCTGTACACGTCCAGTGCTGAGTCTGACTGCGCTATTGCATCTGCAGCGCCATGCTCTCCTTGGGGTCCAAGTTTCATATTATTCGGGCACTGTTGGGACAGGGGACTAGCGTAAACACTGCATGGGTTCAGGCAGCTATGACTCGTTGCTGCTGTTTTTCTAGGTGATTCTGACCGCACAACTGCGTTTGCACCGTGTGATTTATGGTATGATCCCGTTTTCAGGCAAAACGGACGACGCTCAGGTTTTGGGCTGTCGGCTGTCTAGCAGGACTCGCCAACAAAACTCTTCCTGCTAGAAAGTAGGTCTTTTTCTTTATTGACTTAGAAACTGAGTAACAACATCTACAGAGTTGGGAGGCAGCTAGAACTTGGGGGAGTCTTCCATTGTTGCTCATTCTCACTTCCTAATGAGTCATTTCCAGTTTTTAGCTGTTGTCTAGCGCAAACTATAGCGCACGAGTTTATGAGTAACAACACCAGAGCTCTCAAGCTTGGACTCTGCAGCACCAGACTAAGGGGGGAGCATAAGCAACTAGCATGGGATCCTACACGTTGCAACAACAAAGCTCCTCGTTCTCACGAAGTTCTCTGCCACCCAACAGGCCCACTCCCACACTCGTAAGTGGGGACCCTGGCACCAAAGCACTTGGCTGGGCCACTTTGGCGGTCATCACTGACATCCATCCGCGGTCAACCTTGGGCTATGCCATGCTCCATCAGGAGCATTGATATGCCATCACAGCCACCCTCACACGTACACCACCTGGAGCGCGAGACGTGCACGCACTCACAATCTGACCCACAGAATGCCCAGAGGATCCAGCCACTGTACGTGAGGCTCGGGTGTCTTCTGAGGCCGCATACTGCGAGACTGCATGCACCGATGAGCTCAACATCATTCGGCAACATCACATCTACAAGCTTGTCGACCTTCCCCCGGGCCAAAAGGCCATCAGTGCCAAGTGGGTCCTCCAACGAGAGTGGAAGCTGGACGGGTTCCTAGAGAAGTACAAGGCCTGTCTTACGGCCAAAGGATTCGCTTAGGTCCCTGGGATGGCCTATGACCAGATCTTTTCCCAGGCCGGTCGATTCTCCATTAGACAAGCGTTGTTCAGCTTGGTTGCCCAACATGGGTGGGAGCTACACTAGATGGATGTGAGCAACTAGACGGCGAGGAACTGTGCATGACACAACCTCCAGGCTTCGACGATAGCTCAGGCAAGGTCCGGAAGCTGCGAAAGGCCTCTATGGTCTGAAGCACCTTGCTGCTGGAATTAGGGGATTAACCGTACGCTTCTCAGTGGCGGTCTCCTTCGCAGCACTTTTGACCCCGCACTGTTCATCAGTCCGTGAGGCCAGACTTTGGTCGTTGTCCTGGTCTACGTTGACGGCGTGCTCATGGCGTCACAGGATGCAACTCCCATCTTACGGGTCAAGGACATGCTACATGCCGCCTACCAGATGAAGGACCTCAGGTCAGCTTGAGTCTGTCTGGCCATTGAGCTTGAGCATCATCACTCCTTGGGTTTCCTGCACGTCCGTCAGGTCGCCTATATCGAGACTTTGTCAGGGAACTTCGCTAAGGAATTGTCCCTCATGCTGAGAGCATCCTCACCCATGTCACCCTATGGGCAGGCAAAGTTGAAGAGCTCTGATCCAACAGTTGTGGGGGAGCTAGTCGATGTGACCACGTACCTACGTGTCATCGGGTCACTGATGTTCCTAGCGACAACGACGCATCCAGACGTTGCATTTGCCGTCTACATACTAGGCCAGTTCTCTAAGGAGTTGCGTCACCTCCACTAGGAGGCCACAGTTTGAGTATTGCGCTATGTTGTCTGGACTCCACGGCGAGGCCTCTTGTTCCGTCAAAAGCCGTTTGTTGTTGCGGTAGGCTGTATCAACAGTGACTGGGCCGGCAGTCCGGACGATAAGAGTTGAACTCGTTGGATCGTTCTGGTCGGCGGCACGGCTATGTCCTAGTGTATGGGAAACAAGGCTGCATTGCACGCAAAACTGCTGAGGCTGAGTATGTGGCCCTTGATTTTGGTGCATCTGAGAGTGTATGGCTACGTCGCCTGTTGTCTGTGTTGCGTCAATCGGTCCCATCCATCACGTTGCACTGTGACAGTGAGAGTGCCATGGCCATTGTTGACAATTATGGCATGCATCACACTCGCACACGGCACATCAATGCCAAGTATCACTATGTGCGTTCATTGTTGCACGATGGCAACATCAGCATCGTGTGGATTGAGACGGCACGGCTGTTGGCTGAATTCTTGACCAAGGAATTGAAGCGTGACTCGTTCAAGAAGGCTTAGAGCGCGGTTGGTGTGCGTCCTTGAGGTCTTCTATCTCTACTCCTATCCCCTTGGTCTCCCTGTTCTCAGCTCGTCTATGTGCCTTGCGCTTGTGAGTCATGAGGGAGTGTTGGTATTTCATGCACCTCTTGTTGTGCTTAGTTGTGTCCTCCTGGCTTGTGTACATCGACGTGCAAATGACTGACAGTGAGACGTGATGTTGCTTGAGTGTCATCTGGTGGAGCTGACGCACGCTAAGGCCTACACGCATCTTGCTGGAGCCCCCTCCCTCCAACGTGCTCAGCTCCATCGGCAGACCTCCTCGGTAATCGTTTTGCCAGTAGTCACTTTCACTCCATATGTTGTCTGCACGCGTCCAGTGCTGAGTTTGACTGAGCTAATGCATCTGCAGCGCCATGCTCTGGTTAGGGTCCAAGTTTCATGTTGTTCAGGCACCGTTGGGACCGCAATCCAGCATAGACGCTGGATGGGTTCAAGTGGCTGTAACTCATTTTTGCTATTTTTCTATGTCATCCTGACTGCATGACTGTGTTTTCAGCATGAATATTATGATATGGTTCAGTATTCAGTCAAAGCGAATGACAACAGGGTTTTGGACAATCGGCTGTCTAGCAGGGCTCACCGAGAAAACCTTGCTTACCAGAAAACAAGTCATTTTTCTGATTGGCCTAGAAGTTGAGGAATAAACTCTACAGAACTTGGGGGGGGGGGGGGGG
>SZWC01007728.1:74306-85111 GCA_023375785.1 Penium margaritaceum | reverse complement strand
GGGGGGGGGGGGGGGGGGGGGGCTAGAACTTGGAGGTGTCTCCCATTCTTGCTCATTCTCACTTCTAAATCAGTCATTTTTGTTGGTTTTCGTGCATCTCTCACTGTACTCTATTGTGTCCTCCCGGCTTGTATACATCGGCATGCAGATGACTGACGGCGAGACTCAACACTATTGGAGTGTTGCTCGGTGGAGCCGACGCGCGCTGAGGCCCACTCACCGTTCAGTGGAGCCTCCTCCCTTCGGCGATGCGCTCAGCTCCATCCGCAGGCCTCCTCGGCGGTCGGGCCGACGTCGGTCACAGCCACTGCAGATGTTGTCCGCATGCACCTAGCGTTGTGTCTGGCTGTGGCATTACGTCTGTAGCATCATGCAGTGCCTAGGGTCCATGTCTCCTACTGTATGGCCCTCTTTGTCATCGCTCACTGTCGTAGGCACTGCCCGGATTTGGGCAGCCATAACTCTTTGCTGCTATTTTTCTAGCTGATTCTGGCTGTACGACTGCGTTTGCATCGTCCGTATTATGGTATGGTCCAGTTTTAAGGCAAAACGGACGACGCCCGGGTTTTGGGCTGTCGGGCATCTGGCAGGGCACACGGAGAAAACCCTACCTGCCAAAAAAAAAGTCTACGACTATTTTCTGATTGGCTGGTTAGCTGAGTAACAAGTTCTACACTAGTGGGGGGGAGCTAGAACTTGGAGGGGTCTCTAACTGTTGCTCATTCTTCATTCCTAATCAGTCACATTCAGTTTTCAGCTGCTTTCTGGTGCTAACACTGGCGCGCGCGTTTCTAAGTAGCAAACCCAAAGCTTCCAGACTTAGACTCTAGAGCAGCAGACTCAGGGGGCAGCAGACTTAAGCAACGAGCGTGGAAGCCCGCACGCTACATCAACAACACTGCTGCCCCAACCTGCCGCCTAGGATTTCCAACTTGGTATCACAGCCAGAGCGTAGCAGCAGCAGCAGAAGACTGGCGTACACGTGCCAGACAACGCCGGCGGACCCCCATACGTGCCACTGCAAGGGAAATACTGCCGGATTTTTTCTTGCAGCATTGACCTACCTGGTGGCGGCGTCAGATTTTTTTCCACGACCACTGGGCCAGGGGAAATACTGTTGAAGTTTTTTCATCAGCACTGACCCCCACGCGTGACGCAAGGAGGTGAGCGGTAGGCCGCGTCCGACACCTGGGGGCGACGACGCACACGGCAACGTCACCCAGGTGCATTGACTGGCACCAACACGTAGCAGCAGTAGCTGCAGCAACAGCAGTAGAAGCTGCAGCAGCAGTAGCAACAGCAACAGCAGTAGCACGAACAGCAGCAGCAGCAACAACAACAGCAACTGCACCAGAAACAGCAGCAACAACAAAAACAGCTGCAGCAGCGGCCCCGAAAACCGCCACTGCTCACATCAGCATCTCGTTGCTTACGTCACTGTTGGCGTCACTGTTGAGGTCATCAACTCACAAAAAAAGGACAAGGAAAGAGGGAAGAAAACCTAAGGGTGGGCAGGACGTCCACCGCCCTCAGCTGACGTCACTGTTGATGTGAGCAACACACACAAAAAAAAACAAGGGGCACCAAACCATGGCTGGTAGCCCCAATTGGGAGGGGTCCTCTGTTGGAGGGACCCCCAGTCCCCCTTTCTTCCAACGGCTGCAGCAACAGCAGCAGCAGTAGCCGCAGCAGCGGTAGTAGCAGCAGTAGGAGCAACACTAGCAGTAGCAACAACAGCAACAACAACAGCAGCAGCAGCAGCAAAAGCAGCAGCAGCAGCAGCACCAGTAGTAACAGTAGTAGGAGCAGGAGCAGCAGTAGCAGCAACAGCAGCAGAAGCAGCAGTAGAAGTAGCAGCAACAGCAATGGCCCTCTGGCATCGTTTGCGGCAATCCTGACCCCCTCGCTACTCTTAGCAATAGCTCACCGCCTTGACGCAGTAGCTTGCGACCCTCCAGCCGTTGGCCTCTCAGACTGCCACCAGTGCGCTGCCATCCTTCGTCCCTCTAGGGCACGCCAGCCCAGCTATGTTTGCTGCCACGCACTACCTAGCACAACAACAGACTCATCGCCAGTGGCAGACAGTGATCTCTGTCCTTGGCCCCACTCTGGGCGCCGGCCGTAGGCAAAAGGACTTTGAGACGCCGCTGCCGTAGCTTGAGGCCGGTGAGCAGTTCCGGAGCTAGGAGCTCAGCTTCCACATCTGGGCACAGGGTGAGGTCCTACGGGCATACTACACCCTGCCGTATGACCCCACCCTAGCCGACTAGTTGTATGACGCTGGTCGTGCCGGCTGTGCTCGAGTCCCTGTCGCCCCTCCGGCTTCTCGTCTTGCCATCGAGCCCTTCTTAGGCGACTTCACCGCAGGCGCCACCCCAGACCCTGCAGCCACATGGCATGTCCTCACTCATCCCCATCACCTATCCAGCGAGGCTGAGACCAGCTGCCTGCTGCGGAGTTCAACTCCATGCACATGGGGAAGGCCGAGACGGTCACCTCCTACTGGTAGCGGGCGAAGGACATCCTTCGTCGCCTCGTGACCACTGTCCCACCCCCTGTGGCCGCGCTCCTTGCCATCAAGCGCGATGCCACCGACGCGTACACGGACGTCTTCGTCCACTACTCTCACGACGTCCTCTCCACCATGGCGGTCCAGGGCACCCTCATGCCCTGGGCATACGAGCTCTTCCTCCGGATTGAGGAAGCTCGTCGGAGTCCCGACTCCAACGCACAGAGACTCTTGCCTCCCCTACAATAACATCTGTGGTCGTCGCCTCCCCCGTCGCAGCTACCTCATCGTTATGGGGGCAGAAGAAGCGTCGGAACAAGAAAGGCAAGGGTCAGCAGTAGCAGTAGTGGTCAACCGGGTCCAGCGGTGGAGGCTCGGTCTGCCACAACTGTGGCCAGCCCGGGCACGGGTGGTACACGTGCCCTCTACCGACGGACGAGGCGCATGTCATCGCCACCATGCATCGCCAGCAGGAGCATCGTCTCACCTCTGTTGTTATAGCTGTCTCCGGCTCTGACACATCGGCCTCGTCCAGCAGCTCCACCAATCCAGTTGCTTCGCCAGTCCAGCCAACACGAGCATCGCAGCCGTCGGTGCCAGCACAGTCCTCCTCCTACCCGGGCTCCGGTGTCGTCACCCCGTACTCCGTCTACACTCCTGGGCCGTCCTCCCGTGAGCGTCAGCTGGAGCAATTGATCGCGCTCCAGCTCGGCCTGCCTCGCCCTCCTCCCCAGGGAAGTACGAGTTGCATCACTTCCTGCTCTCCTGCCCAGCCCTGCATGACTGAGACTGAGCTACGGTCGTGTTCCGTTTCCTCGTCTCTCTCGTTGTCTCCCATGGCCTCCGTTACCCCTTCCCATGATGACGTTGCATGGCTTGACAATTGGCAGTCTTGGTTCGTGCCTCCTTCCACCGCGTCCGCGTCCCTTGCTTGTTGCCATGTGACCGTTAGCGGTCTGGCGACCCTGGTCCAGGACCCTCCTGAGACCTGGATCATCGACTCCGGGGCCACGCATCACATGACAACCTCTCGTGAGGCCTTTAGCATGCTTGGTCCTGTAGGCAATGTCTCCAGTGTCCGGACAGGCTCCGGACAGGTGTCGCCTGTCCGTGGTGTTGGCGTCGTTTGTTTTCGTGGTCCTTCCAGTGACGTCTTTGTGACCAATGTCCTCTTCGTCCCTGGTCTCGCACTCAACCTCCTGTCCGTCACTGCCCTTGACCGCATGAGCATGGACGTTGTACACGCGCGTGGTGTTGGCACTGTGTTGTTGCGTCCTTCTCGTCTTGTCGTACTGCACGCCACCGCCCGTGGAAACCTGTGGCATGCACCTCGCCTCTCCTCCTCTCCTTCCGTCTCCTCCCCATCGGCGGCCACAGGACATGTGTTTGTCACCAGTATGATTTCTCCTCAGCACACTCGCCTCTTGCACTGCCGCCTCTACCACGTCAACTCTGCCACCGTAGACAGCATGCTCTGCACCCAGCCGGCCAAGGGCCTTGACCCGGAGACTTTCCCTCTCCCGTGCCCCACTGAGTACATTGATTGTGCTCAGGGGAAGGTGCACCGGACCACGTACCCTTTGTCTTCCTCCTGTGTCTCTGCCCCTCTCGACCTTGTCCATTCCGACGTCATGGGCCCTCTCCCCACCGAGTCCGTTGGCGAGCACGTCCGCTATGTCCTCATCCTCACTGACGACTATTCTCGCTACCGCTGGGTCTTCTGCCTTCGGCAGAATAGCGATGTCGCCCGAGCCATCGAGGACTGGCTTGTCCTTGCGGAGTGCGAGTGTGGCCGCTCTCTTTGCCGCTTTCGCTCCGATCGTAGTGGTGAGTACATGGGTGAGGCCACGACCTTTCTTGCCTCCCGCGGTATCCACCATGAGACATCCGCGCCCTACACGCCCGTCCAAAAGGGTGTCTCCGAACGGTGGAACCGTACCATGGCCGACGCGGTCCACACCATGCAGATCGAGTCCGGTCTCTCCGATGGCTTCTACTTTGAAGCCATGGCCTACATGACCTTGGTCTAGAACCGGATTCCCCATGGTCCCCTTTCCGCCACTCCACGCCGTACCAGCATTGGTGCGGTCGGAGAGCTGACCTCCGCCCGACTCGCGATTGGGGTTGTGTGGCCATTGTGTGGCTGCCCGCCCCGTAGCAGGGCAGCAAGCTCGCCCCATGCGGACGTCCCTGCACCTTCCTCGGTGTCTCTCCTGAGTCCAAGGCCTAGCGCTTCTAGGATCCCTCTCAGCACTGCATCGTCGAGTCCCAGGATACCCTCTTTTTTGAGGACCTGTTTCCTCGCGACCTCATTCGCTCCGGCTCGTCCATGTCTATCCTGTCGCGTGGGGGAGTGCTGAGTCCGTCCTCCATCCTGCCGCTTCCAGGTAACACATCCCTCAGTCCCTCTGAGCGGCAGCCCCAGTTCCGTCCCTCCGGCTAGGGCTCCTGGTCCCTCCGGGCCAGGAGCCCTAGTCGTGTCCTTTGGTCCCTCCGAGCCGGCAGCCCCAGTCGTATCCACTGGTCCCTCTGAGCCGGCAGCCCCAGTCGTGTCTGCTGGTCCCTCCAGGCCAGCAGCCCCTATCGCATCCGCTGGTCCCTCTGGGCTTGCAGCCCCAGTCGTGTCCACTGGTCCCTCCGAGCCGGCAGCCCCGGTCGCGTCCGGTGGTCCCTCCCGGCCAGCAGCCCCAGACGCGTCCACTGGTCCCTCCAGGCCGGCAGTCCTAGTCGCATCCGCTGGTCCCTCCGGGCCGGCTGCCCCAATTGCGTCCGCCGGTTCCTCCGGGCTCGTAGCCCCAGTCGCGTCCACCGGTCCCTCCGGACCAGCAGCCCCAGTTGCGTCCGCTGCCCCCTCCGGACCAGCAGCTCCAGTCGCACCCGATGGCCCCTCTAGGCCAGCAACCCTGGTTATATCCGGTGGCCGCTCCAGGCTAGCAACCCTGTCCACCTGCATTTGCCCGTCGGACTCAGTGCCATTGCCTGCCCTGCCACTCTACACACGTGGCCCAGGCGGTAGCCTCCGACCCAGACCGTAAGTGAGCGCATAGAGTGTCGCACCACGCTCCGTGGTGCCTCGACCCCCCGTGGCCCCACGTGTCACCTCCACTCCCACGGTCGTGAGTGGGGACCCTGGCACCGAGGCCCTCGGCTTGACCACCTCGGCCATCATTGCCGATCTTCACCTCGGCTCTACACTGGGCTACGCCATGCTTCATCACGAGCATCGGCACGCTATCGTGGCTGCACTTGCGCGCATTCCTTCTGGGGCTCGAGATGCACACGCTCTCTCAATCTGCTCCACAACACGCCCGAAGGACCCAGCCACCCTGCGTGAGGCACGAGCCTCTCCTGAGGCCACACACTGGGACACAGCCTAGGCCGATGAGCTCGCCGCTATCCGACAGCACCATGTGTACGACCTCGTTGACCTTCCTCTAGGTCGGAAGGCCATCGACGCCAAGTGGGTCTTTCGGCGCAAGTGGAAGCCCAACTGGTCCTTGGACAAGTACAAGGCCCGCCTTACAGCCAAGGGGTTTGCCTAGATTCCAAGGGTCGACTTCGACCAGATCTTTGCCCGAGGTGGGCGGTTCTCCACTAGCCGGTCTCTCTTCAACCTGGTCCCCCAGCATGGTCGTCTCGACTCCTTGGCGAGGTCTCATGTTCCCCCGTCAGCCGTCTGTTGTCGCGGTGGGCTTCAGCGACAGTGACTGGGCCGGCAGTCCGGACGGTGAGAGCCGTACAAGCTCGATCTTTCTGGTTGGCGGCATAGCTGAATCCTGGCGTAGTGGCAAGCAGGGGTGCATTGCACGCAGCACTGCTGAGGCTGAGTACGTTGCTCTTGGCTCAAGCGCATGTGAGAGTGTGGTTGCGTCGTTCGTTGTCCGAGTTGCATCTGTCTGTCGCATCCATCACGTTGCATTGTGGCAATGAGAGTGCCATGGCCATCGCCGACAATGACGGCCTGCATCACACACGCACAAAGCACATCAACATTGAGTATCACTATGTGTGTTCGTTGTTGCATGACGGCAGTATCACCATCGTGTGGGTTGAGACAGCACGGCAGTTGGGTGACTTCTTTACCAAGGCACTGAAGCGCAACTCGTTCAAGAAGGCTGTCAGTTCAGTCGGCGTGCGTCCGTGAGTGACTCTTTTTATCCCTGATTGCGTTTCTGCTTGGCCCGGGGGAGTTTGGTCGTTGATTGTGTCTCTGCCCGCACATGTGCACTACGCATGTGAGTCATGGGCGAGTGTTGGTTATTGTGTATCCCTCATTGTACTCTGTTGTGTCCTCCCGGTTTGTGTACATCGGCGTGCAGATGACTGATAGCGAGACTCGACGCTGTTGGAGTGTCGCTCGGTGGAGCCAACGCGCGCTGAGGCCCACTCACCGTTCGCTGGAGCCTCCTCCCTCCGGCGATGCGCTCAGCTCCATCGGCAGGCCTCCTCAGCGGTCGGGCCGCCGGCTGTCACTGCCACTGCAGATGCTGTTTGGCTGTGGCATTGCGTCTACAGCATCATGCGGTGCCTAGGGTCCATGTCTCCTGCTGTACGGCCCTGTTTGGCATCGCTGACTGTCGTAGGCACTGCCCGGGTTCGGGCAGCCATAACTCTTTGCTGCTGTTGTTCTAGCTGATTCTGACCATAGGACTGCGTTCGCACCGTCGGTATTATGGTATGGTCCAGTTTTCAGGCAAAACGGACGATGTCCGGGTTTTGGGCTGTCGAGCGTCTGGCAGGGTTCACCGAGAAAACCTTGCCTGCCATGATATGGGTCTATGACTGTTTTCTGATTGGCTAGTTAGCTGAGTAACAAGTTCTACACTAGTGGGGGGGAGCTAGAACTTGGATGGGTCGCCCATTGTTGCTCATTCTTCATTCCTAACTTGTCACTTTCACTTTTCAGATGCTTTCTGGCGCTAACATCGGCACGCGCATTTGTGATTGAAAAACCCATAGCTTCGAGACTTCGACTCTAGAACAGCAGATGGAGGGGGCAGCAGACTTGAGCAACGAGCGTGGAAGCCCGCACGCTGCATCAACAACACTGCTACCCCAACTTGCCGCCTAGGAGTTCCATCTATTTGCAATTTTCAGCTATCGTCCGGCGCTAACTCTGGCGCATGCGTTTCTGAGGAACAACACCAGAGCTCTCAGACTTAGACTGTGATGCAGCAAACTGAGGGGGCAGCCCTCGCAACTAGTGTTGGATCCCCACGCCGCATCAACAACACTGCTGCTCCAACCTGCTGCATCAGGATCGCAAGGCCGCGAGTCACGCGCGCACGCACGCACTTGCGCACACATGTTGAATGGATGCACGGACGGACGCGCAAACAGACGCATGGACGGACGAATGGACGGACAGACGGATGGATGAATGGACGGATGTACGGACGGACGGATGGATGAGCGGACGGATGGGCGGACGGACAGACGAACAGGCGGATAAAGACAGACGGACGGATGGAGGGACGGACGAACGGAGGAACGGACGGACGGAGGGACGGACGGACGGATGGAGGGACGGAGGGAGGGACCGAGGGTGGGACGGAGGGAGGAGCAGAGGGAGGGACAGAGGCTTGCACGCACATACACACTCAGGCATGCACACACGCACACACGCACGCATGCATGCACGCATGCATGCAGGCACGCAGGCATGCACGCACACATGCACGCAAGCACACACGACGCACACACACACACGCACGCATGTGCACACACACACACACACACACACACACACACAGTCCTTGAAACACGTCAAAGAAGGCTTTTAGGACTGAGTTGGTAAACACATCAGGTGTAACACACAGCTCNACGGAGGAATGGACGAACGGAGGGACGGACGGACGGATGGAGGGACGGAGGGAGAGACCGAGGGTGAGACGGAGGGAGGAACAGAGGGAGGGACAGAGGCTTGCACGCACATACACACGCAGGCATGCACACACGCACACACGCATGCATGCATGCACGCAGGCATGCACGCACACATGCACGCACGCGCTCACGACACACACACGCACGCACGCACGTGCACACACACACACACACACACAGTCCTTGAAACACGTCAAAGAAGGCTTTTAGGACTGAGTTGGTAAACACATCAGGTGTAACACACAGCTCAACACGAGGTAATCACACGGGCCCAAGTAGGCTTGATGGGCCACTCGTGCCCACCACACAAAGCTCGTGTATTGAAATCTGCCCAATACCAAAGCATGTACAGAAAGCTTGTTAGGCAAATAGGACCCTTCACTGAAGAGCAGCCAGCCCTACAGAGCAGTGGTAGCCATTTCAGCCTTTAGCAATAAGTTGCCTGCAGGCAAATGAGGAGACTGTCGGTGATGCTCGTGAGACCCATCCGTCGAATGTCCTCTGACAGACGCTGTCGTTGATCCCCTTGGCGCCGCGACATGGCTAGAATCATGGTAGGCTAAGGCAGCGTCGGCAGCAGAGATGACGCGGCCGTTGCTGCGGATGTGCAGTAGGAGGCGGCGGAGGAAGGCGTTGCGAGAGATGGTGGCAGAGTCGCACACCACTGCCACATGCCGCCGGGCACGCGTCACCGCCACGTTCATTCGCCGCCTGTCCGCAACGAAACCAATGCTGCCGTAGGGGTTGGACCGCACCTGCAGCGTACAGAGACAGCCAGGAAGTGGAGAAGGGGGGGGAGGGGATGGGGAGATGTCAGCACGCGCTTGGGTCCGCACATGCCAGGCGTGCAGATGCAAGGGTTCTTTCTTTCGTCTGGGCAGTTGTGCACAGAAAACCATCCTGCGCAGAAAGAGGAATGCTTGTGCATGCACTCATGTGTGTGCGTACACGCTGCCTGCATTGTTGGTCCCTAGTGCACGAATGTGACCTAGCATGTGTCTTAGCCACTGTCCAAACAAGTGCCGTTGGACTGTGCCTGGCGTGCATCTACTAACATGACGCCTGTGTGTGAATGTTCCCTTTGTCTTGTGGCTTCTAGAGAAAGTGAGTGTGAGTGAGGGCCAGCATGCTGCACCTTCATTCCAGCATGTCCAACAAAGGCCTTAGCTAAATCCATGGCNAGAGAGAGAGAGAGATATACACATACAAGTGAGATGACCACAGCTTCCGCCTCTCTCCCCTGGAAGCTATCGACAGACGCGACCTCAACCTGTGAGGCTATCTGTTCTGGCAACACGTCCAGCAGGCGTGCTCGAATGAGCTGCACTTGTGCCGCGTATGGCGACTGCACTGCGATGGAGGATGGCTTGAGACCTGAACACAGCATCACTCACACACGCAAGCAAACAGAACAATTCGCACACAAGTTTGCCAGGCAGGACTATCAGACATATGCACAGCGAGGTGCATGCGTGAGTACCTCAGCTTGCACGTGGGGGCAGCTCGATTCTGAGGCAGCAAGTGTGCTGCGTCAAATCCACACTGTGCTTGCCCTTACAGCCTCACCTGGCGTCGCCTTGCACAGCTGCTGGTGAAGCATTGCTGCTAAAGCATTGCTGCAGTCACATTGCTACTGAAGCATTGCTGTTGTGGCATTGCTGCTGTGGCATTGCTGCTGTTGCGCTGAAACCTTCTCTGCTACTGTGTCACCTCTCTCCACTTCACGGGACGAGGTCGGACAGCAGTGCTACAGCCTCGTCCTCAAGCCAACCCTCTTGCCCCCGCACCATGAGCATGCACACTACCAAGTCAGACTGATGTCCACACACCTGAGGCCAGCAGCGCTTGGACGTGTTGCGCAACCACGTCCGCCTCTCCCTCGTTCACCAGTGACCCCGTGCCCATGGGGTCCGGAGACTCCTCACAATCGTGGGAGACGAGCGCACCCCGCGGGAGTCGTGTGTCGAGGAGTAGCATCGGAGTGTCAGCCAACCAAGCAGAGGCCTGCCGTTGCAGCAACATGACGACAGCAGAATGACAGGGGGCAGCGAAAAACATATCTGGGCAGTCACAGCAGCAGCAGCAGCAGCAGCCGTCGCAAACAGTCACACAAAGCTGCCCATGTTGCAATCCATCACTCACCAAAAGTCTCTGCACCTCAAACTGGCTTGGGACGAGTGTACGCAGAGGTCAAGGGCAAAGTGGACTGTGTGTCACACGCACGCACACACACGGGCCATGCGCAAGAAACAGTACAAGGAACATCCGAGAGCATCTCTGCACAAATGGAACCTCCACGTTTCCTGAACCGCTTTCTTTTGCCCATTTTCTTTTCCCTTACCCCGGCATTCGTCAACACCTGTGCTATCAGAGGGTACATCGCCAACCCTTCACTAGAAAGAGAGGGGGA
>SZWC01007728.1:37678-62571 GCA_023375785.1 Penium margaritaceum | reverse complement strand
AGGGGGGGATTGGATCTGCTGTCTCTAGGGAGTATGAGGAAATTCTTGGAGCGTGAGCACACACGAATCCCGCGTTCCAATAGGGCCCGGCGTCCGCAGATCAGTGAGCCGAGGAGGAACGGTGCGCGTTGCACTTGCGTGTCGAAGCTTCAGGAGCGTTTCCTGGACAAGAGGAATGGAACAGGTGGGAGAGACATTCATTGCGCGTACGTCGGATGAAGCGCGGCGAAAACACCCAGCAGACGAAACAAGGGAAGAGAAGTGGCTGACGACACTGTGGAGTAATGCACGCCGGACATGCACCAGTCCTGCCCTCGTCACGCCGACGTGCTGAGTCTCAGTCAACTTGCATGCGAGTTCCGAGATGAGTTCTGTAAAGCGTGTGGAGCCGTGGCAAGTGGAGTGGGTCGCGCGCCTCGATAATCCGCTCCCGGCTTGTACGCCGAAACGATGCTGACATGGGTGCTCTGGGGACACGCTCAGTTCGATGGAGGGGGCAGCCGTTGGAGCGAACGAGGACGGCGGTGTAGTGGTGACAAATCAAAGCTTGCATTCAAAACTCGATTGCATTAAGCTTGCAGATGGAGGTTGTTGCGTTCGCGACTCCAGTACAACGACGATGCCAAGCTGTGCTAGTTGCAAGCTCGCAAGCCGCACTGTCCGACGTTCTCGACTCCAACGATTGTGTGAGCGCCCACAACGTTGTGGCGTCATTGCGCGGCGAACTTCACCCAAACCAACACACATCGGTACCGCTAACTGCGACGTTTACCGTGTTGGCTAGTCAAGTTTTGAAACTGCGAGCCTCAAACGTCGTGCGGTAGGCAGCTGCAGGGAGTGACACCGTCGAGCGGTGAACATGAGGGAGAGGTTAAAATCGGATTCTGTTGTTTGACGCTGTGTTCACTAGGGCTGAAAGTCCACGACTCGTGCCATGAAATGTGAAGAGGTCGAGTTGAAAGCTGGACGCACGAGCAGCTTTGCGTCTCCTAGAGTCTTCATTGAGGGTCAACTTCTTTCCATGGAAACAGCATGACGAGTGTTGCATCGGAAAGCGGCGTTTTGACGCCAAGGTGCCGAAACGAGTCGCCGTATTGCCCGCCAAATGTAACATTCAATACAATCCTCAGAAGAGAACCATGGCCAAGTATGTATGTCCACCCATCTTCACCCGACGCCCGAAGCGGGCTCACCTCGTGAAGTGCGCGCGAGGCTCGCAGTCGCCTCCGGTCCCAGCAGGTCGACAGCTCACCGTCAGCCTCGACTTCAGCGGAGAAGCAGACGGCGAACCGTCGTCCTGATACCTTGCAAACGCAGCGGGAAGGTGTTTGTTTTGCTGAACACGCTAGTCGTCCTTCTCCTAAAGAGCTCATTTTCACATGTCCCTTCCCTACGTTCCATCCATCGCACACACTCATATATCGGTACAACGAGGTCTGCCGGTGGTCAACAAGGGACCGACTAGATAAAGTCACAGCACGTAGTCCTACACCACCTGCGAAAAACCGAATGCTCCAGAGATGCCAAACAGTCCCCTTTATTACGCTCAGCGTACCTTAGTCATCCCCACGTGGCTCCCCTGACTCAGATCAACGATGCAGGAGGAAGAGTCGGGCCAGAAGCAGGACACGCTCCAAAGGGGATCTCATGCCACGTGTATGAGAGCATTCTGAAGACAGGGCCCGGGGAACTCCACGCCGAGTATTCACCCACGGCAAACTCCAAGCGGATTGGAAGGGTTCGTACTAGCTCATCTGCAAACTTTCATGAAAGGCATCTTCACCTGAAGTCCCACCTTCACGTACTCCACAATTCCAGGTCCATAACAAAACATCACAGCCTTCCACTCTCAAAAAACCTCCATTATTCATAAACATTTAGGCTAAAACACATATTCCAATAATCTTTTAAATTAATTTGTGTAAAACTGGTGTCTCAGTTTGGTGTTTCAAGACACAATTGAGATCTTCACAACAAAAACGGACACACTTCTTACTTAAGAAGCTTAATGTAAAACTTATTTTATCAAAAACTATGCTACTGTTCTAGAATAGAATTGAATTCGAAGTTTTATTTTTGTTTGAGGGGATTATAGATTTTGGGAACACTTTCTAATGCATTCTTAATGCTTCATTATCTTACTCACGACCCTGCACATAAATTAAGTAGTAAACATGTATGAAAAAATACGTCATATATCTTGAAAAGGAAGATTTTTAGTGATGATCCACGCTTTCATCTCATTTGAGGGATACTGAAGGAATTGTAAATAATAAGTCATGAAAATTCAAACAAAGTCAGAAAACTCACGAAAAAGGGTAAATCTATCACTTGACCCTCTTGGTGTTGGGAATTCCTAGCTTCAAAAACTGTTTTGGGCATGGTCAATCACGTGTG
This sequence comes from Penium margaritaceum, assembly GCA_023375785.1. Taxonomy (NCBI): domain Eukaryota; kingdom Viridiplantae; phylum Streptophyta; class Zygnematophyceae; order Desmidiales; family Peniaceae; genus Penium; species Penium margaritaceum. The sequence goes on along the minus strand of SZWC01007728.1, from coordinate 60,174 downwards.
CCTTCGAAGCGAACAAAGTGGTGATTTTCCTCTGCGCTTAGATCAGAGTCTAGGTAAAAACAGGGTTTACCACTTCGAAAGCTGCTGATTCCAAACCTACATGCTTCTTAGTCAAGAAACATGAATCAAAGTCACGTATTCTACTACCTCGTAGTTCCATGCTTTTGATGTTGTGATTTGTGACGTTCCTGTCGACCTGTACAGCTTACTATGACCACTCGGCCGTGTCTATGCCCGTGCACATCCCTGATGCAGACCCAGGAGAGAGAAAACTAGGCAGCAGGTTGGGGCAGCAGCGTTGTTGATGCAGCGTGCGGGCTTCCACGCTCGTTGCTTAAGTCAGCTGCCCCCTCAGTCTGCTGCTCTAGAGTCTAAGTCTGGAAGCTCTGGGTTTTGTTAATCAGAAACGCGCGCGCCAGTGTTAGCGCCAGAAAGCAGCTGAAAACTGACAATGACTTACTAGGGATGAAGAATGAACAACAATGGGAGACCCCTCCAAGTTCTAGGCCCCCCCCAGCTCTGTAGAGCTTGTTACTCAGTTCAACAGCCAATCANCAGCCGACAGCCCAAAACCCGGGCGTCGTCCGTTTTGCCTGAAAACTGGACCATACCATAATACCGCCGCTGCGAACGCAGCCGTGCGGTCAGAATCTGCTAGAAAAATAGTAACAAGGAGTTATGGCAGCCTAAACCCAGATAGTGCCCACAACGGTTTATGCTACCAAACAGGGCCACGCAGCATGCAACTGGGACCCTAGGCAGTGCATGACGATGCAGACGCGATGGGACGCGCTGGACGCATGCAAGCGGCAACTGCGGTGTCAATGACCGCCGGCAGCACGACCGCCGAGGAGGCCTGCCGATGGAGCTGAGCGCATCGCCGGGGAGAGGAGGCTCCAGCGAACTGCGAGAAGACCTCAGCGTGCGTCTGCTCCACCGGACGACACTCCATCAGCGTCGAGTCTCGCCGTCAGTCATCTGCACGCCGATGTACAGAAGCCGGGAGGACACAACAGAGCACAATGAGAGATGCGAAAAAACCAACACCAGGTGGTACTGGTGCATCCTCTGGTGGTGGACTACCAGCTTGGAGCCGACAGACGACCGTCCCAGAGCTCTCGACGCTCCCACGGACCTCCTGCAATTTTTCTGCAGCACGAAGGGGTTTATCGGTGGACTGGCCGTGGGCCCGATTTGCATGTTTTTGCATTGTGTGTCCATTGTTTGATTCCACATGCATGCATGTGACCAGTCGTAGCATTCCGCATGTTATTCTGCACGTCTAGGTTCAGATAGCGTGTCGTTCTAACATGTCTACGCTGAGTTCCGGCCAGAAAACTGGTTTTGGGTCAGTTTTAGAACAAACCTTGTGCTTCCGCGTGCGACATCCGCCGTGCGCCGCGGCAGGTACTTATTCCATGGATCTTTCATTTGTCATTTCTATCTGCAAATGCTATTGAAGCATTATGACACTCTGACTTGTGTCTCCTAGCCAGTCCCTTGCCGTCGTGTGTACGACCTACGACTGTTGTCACCGTCTGACGGGGCACTCACGCCCAATCAGCGGCTCTGTCACTAGAAAGCATGTACGTGTCTTCTCATGGTATGAGAGCGGCGAGGCATCCCTCGTTGAGCTGCGCAGCAGAGACGTAGCAGTGGCAGCAGTAGTGAGAGCCACAGCTAAAGCCATGGTCTGAGGAGGACCCACCAATCCACGGTGACCCGCCGCAGCAGATTGCAGCAGCGGAGACACCCTTGTAGCCGCATCACCCCGCCACCACCATGGGGCAGCCAAGGGTTTCCCAACCCCCTCCAACAGCGGTTGAGGCATGAGACGTTGAGAAGGGGTATGTGAAGGGTCCAAGAAGCTTCACTTAGGTCGCACATACCACCCTCCCCGGACGTGAGAGAATGCAACTGCCCCATTTGACCACCACTTTTGGCGTGTAGGAGCTCATTAGAAAACCCTTACAAAATCCTATCCATCGCTTCAACCCCAACCTTATTTCATGCCCTATAGGCTTTAGGAAATGAAACAACGCTCTCAGATCTAGATTCTTTTTTTTTCTGGATCTGGGGCTGAAAAGAAAACAATGACGTCCTTTGCTTTTTAAGGTTTTTTTGCACGATACATCGCCGTTGCATTCAGCATCCTTTGGTGCATGATCGCTCCAAATTTCACCTCATTTGGGCAACCTTCATGCTAGCGTCATCATTGTGAGTGATGACATCAACACCAACACAGCCAAATTTTTGGCTAAAACATAACTTTTTACCAGTGTTACAAATTATTGAGAAACGCTGACAGTTCTGCAATCCGAACAGTTTGACGTCTCGGTCCATACTGAGCGTTGACATGGCTCTGACCGGTGACAAGGGCAAAGGACCACCCGATCCCTCTTTCTCCACCTCAGGGATCATGAGCCCACGCTCGCAGGCCATTACGGGCCTGTGTCGTCACCAAGATGAGATTCATTGTCACCAGCAGCAACAGACTGATGCCATCCGTGCGCTCATTGATCTTATTCGTGGTCAGTCCACGGCCACACAATAGACATCCAGGGGAGTCTGTGGTGCCATACCTTCTGCACAGCAGTCAGCATCTACACCAAGGAGAGAATCTTGCCAGGACCCGCCACTTTTCGATCCTTTCGATGAGGACCTCGCCACGCCTGGCATGGGGGATGACACCAACGAGAGGGGGATTCGCGAGCTTCAAGAGCGTCTCTGCCAGCTTCAAACGCGTTCTGGTTCCCGGTTACTTGAGATCCGATCCTTGCCTGACCCCTACCTCGGCGACTTTCCTCATCCTGGCGTCTTCCCCATCCCTCGTCCTTCCCAGTCTCTCGTTGCTCTCCCCACGGAGCGGCACCCAAGGACTTCAAGACACAACCTCCATGCTATGTCAGCGGTGACGGCTTTGACTGTTGGGAGATTCTCTTCAAGGTCTGGGCCATTTCAGAGGGGGTATGGCTCTGTTATCACAGTCCGTACCATGCTACGGACCGCGCTCAGGTGTTGGCGGCAGCTCGGGCGATGCTCGGACTCCTTTACGCCATGTCGCACGAGAATGTTGTGAACCTTCCCCCTTTCCTTGGAGAGGCCGGTACAAGCGCGGGTGGTGATCCACGTGGGGGCGGGGACTTGGCACAATCCCTACTTGCTGCAGAGACGCACGCCACCTGCTCGGCTCACATTCGCGCCTTTCACTCCCTTTGTCAGCGACCTGCTGAGTTTGCAGCCGATTAATGGCGGCTTGCCATGCGCATCAACACGTGCCTTGGGCGTTTGGGAGGTACACAGCTTTGGACGCTTTGCACGCAAATATGTGTTGGTTTTCGTGCATCTCTCATTGTACTCTATTGTGTCCTCCCGGCTTGTGTACATCGGCGTGCGGATGGCTGACGACGAGACTTGACGCCGCTAGAGTGTCGCTCGGTGGAGCCGACGCACGCTGAGGCCCACTCACCCGTCGCTGGAGCCCCCTCCCTCTCACAATGCGCTCAGCTCCATCGGTAGGCCTCCTCGATGGTCGGACCGTCGGCGGTCACTGCCACTGCAGATACTGTCTGCATGCACCGAGCGTTGTGTCTGGCTGTGGCATTGCGTCTGCAGCATCATGCGATGCCTAGGGTCCATGTCTCCTATTGTATGGCCCTGTTTGACATCGTTGACTGTCATAGGCATTGCCTGGGTTCGTGCAGCCATAACTTCTTGTAGCAATTTTTCTAGCTCATTCTGACCGCACGACTGCCTTTGCAGCGTCGGTATTATGGTATGGTCCGATTTGTAGGCAAAACGGACAACGCCCGGGTTTTGGGCTGTCAGGCGTCTGGCAGGGCTCACCGAGAAAAACCCGCCTACCAGAAACCAGGCCTAGCACTATTTTCTAACTGGCTGGTTAGCTGAGTAACAAGTTCTACACCAGTGGGGGGGAGCTAGAACTTGGAGGGGTCTCCCATTGTTGCTCATTCTTCATTCCTAATCAGTTACTTTCAGTTTTCAGCTGCTTTCTGGCGCTAACACTGGCGCGTGCATTTTTTAGTAACAAACCCAGAGCTTCCAGACATAGACTCTAGAGCAGCCGACTGATGGGGCAGCAGGCTTGAGCAACGAGCGCAGAAGCCCGCACGCTGCATCGACAACGCATGCTGCCCCAACCTGCTGCCTAGGTTTCTAGCTATATCTTCTTCGGGTACAGTGATGCTGTGCTTGAACCCTTCTCCACCTCACTTCACCTCCTCCCTTAGGCGCATCAGCTTTTCCTCTAGGTGACTTCCGCTTAAGAGGTAGCCGTGGCCCATTGGGAGAGTTCTCTTGCTGCAGCGGTCATCGCGTCGCCGCCGACGCCCCCCTTGCAAACCACTTCTTCATCCTCTGGCACACCCTCCTCATCCCCTTCCACCCCGGCTTTCCCAACTGAGATGTAGGATGTAGCAGTTACGGCACAGTGGAAGAAGGGTAGGAAGAAGCGTAGTTCCATTTAGCAGCAGTCGTAGTAACAGTCCTCGGGCGGTAGCAGTGGACGCATAGTCCACTACTACAACTATGGAGGCCCTCATCGCTGCACGGAGTGCCAGCAGCCGCTTGATTGGACGCCGATCACTCGCGGTCTTCAGGTTGCACACACGTAGTGTCTTCAGGCGTCTAACAGCAAATCCTTCGGTGGCGTTGTGACCATGATTGCAGCAGTTTCTGCTTCCTCATCGGCAAGCAGCGGTAATCCGCACCCATGTGACCGCACAATCGCCGAGCTCCGTCATCTTCTGGCGGTTCGCTTTCAGGGAGGTGCGGCTGTGTTGTCACAGCCGAGTGGTTCACAGACTTTTTTTTGTTTGTTCTCGTCGCTCGTGATGACTCGTGTGGGAGGGCACAGCTGGCATGTGATGACTATGGGCCTCACAGGGTACGATTGGATTCATGAGTCACACCTTTGTGCCCTTCGTCGTTCCTCCTCACCTGTTGCTCAGCGCTCGTCTGAGGCCGAGTGCTCCATTGCCCGTTGTAAAGTGAAATCCTCCGGTCGTGATCCCGGTGGCACTTGGATCATCGATCCTGGTGCCACTCAGCACATGACCTGTTGTCGTAGTGACTTTGTTGTTCTCGGCCCGATTCCATCTGTTCGCTCCGTTCGCACAGGCTCTGGTCAGTCCTTACCAGTCAATGGTGTTGGGGTTGTGTGCTTTGATGATCCAGGTGGCCCTCTATATCTTTCTGAGGTGCTTGTGCTACTTGACCTTGAGCTCAGCTTGCTTTCTGTGCCATCAATGTGCGTGCATACTCATGGGACTCTCCGTGGAACACACTACAGACTCCGCGATTGTGACAGCTATTGATACTCGTACCATTTTTCTTTGTGCCTCTACTATGGATGATCTGTATCATGTCTTTAGGAGTTCTCCTCCTCCTTCTTGCTCCTGCTTGAGTGCTTGTCACTGGCGTTCTCTCTGCTGAGCACCAACGACTGTTGTATCGTCGCTTGTGTCATGTGGGCTCCAATACTGTGTCAAAGCTCATTTGGAAGCACTCGGTCTTGACGCGGCTTCTTTTGAGAAGCCGCCCAAGACCGACTGTTTATTTTGCGCTCAGGGTAAGATGCATCGCTGTACATACCTTGACTCCCACTCTTGCGCATTTTGCCCTCTCGAGTTGGTCCATTCGGACTTTCTGAGTCCTCTTCCTGCTAAGTCTCTGTCCGATCGGGGCAGATACGTCCTGAACCTGACTGATGACTCCACCCAGATGCGGTGGGTCTACATTATGCGCCAGAAGAGCGATGCCGCTCTCGCGGTTTTTCTGTAGCACATAGGAGTTTATCGGTGGACTGGCTGTGGACCCGATTTACATGTTTTTGCATTGTGTGTCCACCGTTTGATGCCAGATACATACATGTGACCAGTCCTAGCATCCGGCTTGTGATTCTGCACATCTAGGTTCAGACGACGTAGAGTTCTGACATGTCTACACTGAGTTACGGCCAAAACAGTGGTTTTGGGCCGGTTTTAGGACAGACCTCGTGCTGCTATGTGCGACACCCGCCGTGCGCCACGGCAGGTACTTATGCCATAGATCTTTCATTTGTCATTTTTCTCTGCAAATGCTATAGAAGCATTTTGACCCTATGACTTGTGTCTCCTAGCTAGACCCTTGTCGTTGTGTGTACGACCTGTGAGTGTTGTCACCGTCTGATGAGGTACTGACGCCCAGTTAGCGGCTGTGTCGCTAGGAAGCTTGTACCCATCTTCTCATTTGCAGCCCCACTAAAGTGGTCATTCAATAATGCATCATGATCATGTGGATTTGGCAACAAACCGTTTAAGGTTACATGTGTTGGGTTTCCACAACAATTGCCTTGCGTGTAGCATGAGACATTAGTAAAGTGAAGTGTTAACCTTGCCGTACTTGAAGGTAACATCTTAACCAACAACAAAGGTTTGGTAGAACTATCTTAAGGGCATGTGGAAGAGCCCTCATATATTGTGTGTGTGCATGAAGGTGTCTTTAGCCATTTGTGAATCTTCTTTTTTGCGCTTTCTTAAAACCTACCTGCACTATGTCTCACTGACCTATTTGGTGACATCTTAAGTAATGTACAAGATTGTGCATATGATTGACTAGGAGGAAGCTGATGAAAACGTTTTTTGCATAACGGAGGGGATGTTTGGCCATTGAGAGATACGTGGCACTGTACCTTGTCATGTAGCTCTCAACGCAGCAAAGGTGTGTGGTCGTCTCCATCAGCAGCTACCACACTCATTCACTTCACTATTGGTTGGGGATAGCAGACAAGAGTAGCATAGTGGCTTCCTGGGCTCGGGCAGCCAGAATTCTGAACCAATACCTTTCTAGCCAACCATAACTGCATGAATGCCTTTGTGGTATCTGTATTTTGGCGAGGTCCGGATTTCAGCAAAAAATACACGAAGTCCAGGTTTGGGACCCGGTCGTCTGGCATGGCTCATGAAGGGAACTTATCTTTCCAGAAAATAGTGGAATTTCCTTATTGTTAGTAGGCTAACAAAGAAGCTGTACTTAGTTGGGACTTGGCTTATCAATGGAGGCATCTCATTGTTTCGCATTTTTGTTGTTAACCCTAACGTCATTCCCGCTGGGTCATTGTTTTAGCGCTTTCTCTGATTTTTTATAATAAAAAAAACTACTAGGCAGCAAGCACTGCTAAGTCGGGGCACAGCAGAACACGGGCTTAAGTCCAAGTGTGTAAGGTGGATAAAAACACTCTTGTCTAGACTAGCATAGCATTGTTTTGACTTTGTTGTCAAATCCATAACATAGCAAACTGTAGCGCGTAGCCAACGCCCGGTGGCTCAAGGGGGTGTCCGTGCCCTGTGGGCGGTTGGAAGAGATGGCTTGAGGGTTAGAGATCCGCAAGGACCACAGTTTTGGCCTAGTCAGCCAAGGATTCCCCCCAATCCACTAGATTGGTATCAGCGCGTCGAGGTTTGAGTCCAAGGTGCTGATACCGAGGTTTGCTCACTCCCAGGGGGGAGAGTTTAGCACGTGGCCGGCGCCATGTGGCTTAAGTGGAGATCCCTGGCCTGTAGGCAGTTGGACAGGACGGCTTGGGACCCTAAAGAAACGTGTTTTTGGCCTAGTCAGCCAAGGATTCTGTCCAATCCGCTACACATTCACAACAGACTCATGCATAATTGCGATAGACAACTGTAGGCCAACAGTGGCAGAATCCCATACGTGTCATTGTAACGAAATCACTGTCATATCTCACTTGGTTAAGTAAGCTCCGCATGATGGTACATCAGAACGCTCCTAGAGTGAGAAGAATATAGCCGGTTTTCTTTTCTCAGCATTGACCTTGCAATCGTGGTAGCGTAGGTGGTCACGTGATCAACACAGAGTACCAAGACATGGACATCAGAGGCGATGCACATGGTGATGTTAACACCACACAACAGGGAAGTATCACCATTGTTGTTCTTTTTGTCCTCAAGATTTCCTTGATCCTTCTCATCCCCTCCCTTCTCTTAAAGTGATGTCCCTTACGAGCTCTCCTTCTACAAGGTCCAGCCACTTAAGCAGGTCAGGAAGGAATGCTGCTATGTGGCATTGCGGACGCCAATTCTACAAACAAGCACATGGTGCATTAGCATGAGTAGCGGCTACTATGATAGCACCTTCTATAGTAGCAAAAAGATGACTAGTGGAATTAGGTACAATAACAATAGCATAATTAAATGTAATTTCAGTAGTAGTTTCCAAAACAGCACAAAAAAAAGGGTTATTGTTGAAGCAACAGAAGGCAAAGCAGCGGCTGTCGTTACTACCACCACCATCATTCCAAAAATTACAACAAGTAGTTTAAACATCAGCTTTGAACACGGGAGAGTGAACTACAACAGTGGCAAAGACTTTGGTGAGAAACAATAACGACATGGGACAATGAGTACGTGCAAGGAGAACGTGTTCGCGACAGATGCAAGCGACTATACGTTCGACAAAGTGTTGATGTAGGACCAAGGGAAGGGGTTGCAGCCTATTGCATACTACTCCAAGAAGCTTAAAGGGGATAAACTTAACTACCCAACCCACAAGAAGGGCATACTCGCGGTAGTCCATGCATTCAAGTATTGGAGTTGCTACCTTAAGGCATGGCGGTGTGTGGAGCACATGGACCACTATGGAGAAATTCCAACGCATCCTCCTTGTAATGCACTCCAGGTCTTTCCAAGTGTTTTGCAATCATTGCATGAGGGATGTTTTGAGCATATGGGAAACATTACTACCTACCCGTTAGTGTCTAGAGACCTTAGTACCATCTCCCTTTCCATGACCATGGATTCACTATAGTCCAAGTCAGCGTCCACCTCTCTGGGAGCCCTGTCCATGTCATCCTTTGTCGTAGCTCCTTCCATGTCCACATCTTCAAAAACTGTCTCCGTGTTCACCTCACCGACAGTCATCTCTTTTTCCACATTTCCTTTCGCTGATGCGGCTAACCGTGCCATCAACACATCGTTCCCATGTGTCGATCCCATGGTGGAGAGCCTACCTTCTTATTGCCATAACCTGCATACCTATAAATTCCATTTACCTTGGACATAATCACAATGCTTGTACCTCCTTGAGTGCTATTTTTTTGCTCATCTTTCATTGGTGCAATTATACATGGGCCATGGTTAGTAGCCTTGGTTTACACACAGTAGTGTCTCTGCATGGATTTTACATTAAAATCCAGTGGTTGAATCAGGTTTTACCTACTTGTCCTACTTCTCCATACCATGTTCTTTTCCTGAGCAGGGATCAAGAGTTAAAGTCCATCTCTTGCTACCGCCATGGAAGATATACATACTGGTTTTGCTCTAAGTCATTCCATGAACTATCTGGCTATTCTGCTGTATCCCACGTCCCAGTAGGCCTTGGAAACGCATGCATGTTGACTGTGATGCCATCACTTGAACCTCAAAGCTTGCTTGAATCCCAATTCGTATTTGATGCTGCCCAGGTGGATATTGCTTGCAATGAAGAGTTGCTCCACATAAAGGAGAATGCCACGTACCAGTTGGTTGACCTACTTCTCCGGCAGAAGGCCAAGGGAGCTAATGGTTCTTCCATCGCAAATGGAATCACAACTGCTCTATAGAGAGGTACGAACACGACTTACTATAACTTGGGACTTTCCCCAATCCCAGGAGTCGACTTGGACCAAGTCTCTACACTAATCGGTTGGCTTAACACAATCTGTGTACTCTTTAGCATGGTTGAACAGCATGTCTCTGAGCTCCACAAGATAGATTTCCATGACGAGGAACTCTACATGTTGTAATATCTTGGTTTTGACTATGGCTTCCATCGCATGTGGCGGCTATATGGTTTGAAATATATTCCTTCATTCTGGTGCATGGAGATTAGCTACACCATCCTAAAAGGAAACTTTGTGAGGAGAATTTGCATGTTCAATGTTGTTCTTCACACCCATTGAAACAACGTCTACTGCAATACTTATTCACATGGAAGACCTGCTAATTGCATCTTTTCGCCGTGCTATGATTAAGAGAGTGAAGGAATTTCTTAAAGCAATATGCAATATTATGGACACGATGATGGCACGGGTATTCCTTGGCATTGAGATTGAGTATCAACACGTGCATGGTGTTTGACATGTGCATGAAGCAACAAACATGTAGATATCCATCCTTGAACTTTTGCAATATTCCTATCTATTGGCTCTTGTGACTCTATGACTATAGCCTTGGTTGGAAAAGCCGAGTTAAAGATAATGGATTTTACTACATCTGGTAAGATCACTAATGACACCATAAATCCTTATCTTCCTTGCGTTCCTCACCACCACCACCTAGTGAGATATCACCCTACCTACTCCCACTGTTCTTATAGTCCTCATATCATCTATACCTTGATATAACCATATACGTTGCGTGATTCTTGGTATCCATTCCATGTCCTGGCTTATGTACTCTTGTGAGCCACCAACCGTAGCCAAAGGTAGTGATTGGACTGGGAGGGCATGCAGCAAGTGTTGCACCAAGAAATTGCTCTTGCTCATGAAAATGTTGTCTGGTGGTGTAGTGGCAAGCAAGGATTCATGGTGCACAGTATGGCAGAGGTCATGTAACCAGTGTTAAGTGCTGGTGCATGTGAGATTGTGGTATTGGGTCCAACGCTTATTTTGTTTTTTGTCCACAATCTCTTACAACAAGAGTGTCATTGCCATTGTTTTCAATAATGATTTCCACCACAATTGTTCAAGGGACATTAATATTGAGTACCATATAAGCACATGTTATTGCATGAGGGTGGCACATGTGTCCATCAGTTGTCTCCTAGTCACGACAATGAGAGAGTTCATGGAATTCTTCACTTAGAATTATTCAAAAAGGCTACACGCCGTGTTGGCCTAGGTCCATGAGTGATCCAGTATTGCTTGATTTTATAGGAAATTTTCCCAAACCCTAGTGTTCCTGTAATACTTCACGAAGCTTGGATGGGAAGCTTGGCCTACCATGCCGAATCGACAGTGATTGAGGATCTCCGACCCTTAATCCATCCCATGGAACCCCCCCTTGGCTAGGCCGATTTTGTACCTTTGGTTGATGTACCTGGCAGCTACTAGGAAATCCCATATTGTCCCCAAATGAGGTTGTAGAGCACCTGAAATGCATCAATCAGTGCCTCCTATTGTCAGTACATCTGATCAGAGCGTTGACGCATCCCATCCTATGCACACTGCTGGGCAATATTTGCCTGCACTGATGGGATCGTCACTTATAAGATGGAAATGGTCAATGGAAGATTCCTACACGTCCTACAACTCCGTTCCCTTACCATTGCATGGTGCCATGTGCACCAATTTATGTGGGCCGTGAAGCCTAAATGGTCGGGACAAAGAGCCATCATCGTTTCTTGAGGAGTTGGAGTGCTGGAAAACAGTCATATCCTGGCCAAAGAATTTGCGAAGGTAGTAATGACATCAGCAGTCCCTGTGATGAAATCAACAAGGATGTGATGATGTCAGCAAATAGAATGCTGTTGTCAACATGGTCAAAACCTGTTGGTCCTCGTCTAGGACCTCTGCTTCCTCCTTTTTTCTTGAAGCAGGTTTTGCATGACTTTGCACATGATGAGGGAACGTGTTTACCTAGTCACCCCCTCCCTCAGTTTTTTTAGTAATTATTGTCATTGGTTGTTGGTACTAATATTGTACAAGAGTGCATCTATGCAACTACGCAATTGATAAAGGAGCTACATTTCACGTGACAACTGTGTGCAACAATTGTGAAGTCATTGATGGTATGTTTCATAGTTGTTGCTACATCAAGGAGTGGTGCCACTGCGCAGCCATGTAGTTGTGTAGTAATAGTAACTACTACTGCTACTAGTGATGTACCATTGCTATATGTGTTGCACCGCTATAACCATTGCTACTGCTACTTTTGTCATGCTACTTTTTCTTGTTGCTACCAGTCACTACTACTGTTTTCTGCTTTGGTTGTTGCTGCCCTCTGCTCTTGTTACTTTTTGCTACTGTTGCTCATTGTTGCTGCCCCCCCGCTACTTCTACTGTTACTATAACTGCTGCTAGCTCCTACTGCTCATTGTATCTAATGCACGTTGCTACCGTCACTCGCCGCTGCTGTTGCTACCCTTCGTTGTTGAAGGGCTACTACTTGACTACTATGACCACTATGGTTGTGCTTCCGGTGCTCACTCTTGCATTGCTATACTGCTTTTGCTTCTCAATGTGGTTTCTCCAATGCTATCACATTGCTACTTCTTGTGCTGCTATCCACTCAAGGTAGTCGTGTGGTGATGTTGATGTTTCTGACTCCAGGGAAATTTCTTTGTTGCCACTGTCTACTATGGCAGGTCCTAGGAAGGTGGATGTGAAGTGAATCTCACTATTGTTCCTAATTCGATGTCTCTTCTTTGCAACTTAGTGAAGAGGATCTTGCTATTTTAATTCCCTGGTGAAAATGTTCAGAAGCTTCCTAGCTCTTTGGTCACTGATGTGGCAACAAAGTCTAATGAGATGAAGCACTAGCTTGCAAAAGAGCTGAGAGGATAACCAAGGGAGATGCGAGAAAAGTCTCGTAAGGATTCCTAGCTTCAAAGGGAATAGTGAGATGACGATTGATAGACACACAACGCAAATGGTTGTCGGGAAGCACAATGGTTCACAAACATGACAATGTCTGTTTGTCATAAACTTCACCCAAACCACTATTCCGGTCATAACACTGTGCACTCGCATAAAAATGGACAATTTCCAAACCTAGAGATGTAGACTATTTATTCAGACACAGGTTGCACACATTGATGGGTATGAAATTGAAAACTGGGCTGGTTGTGCTAGCCTTAACCGGATGGTATGGACACCAACCGTTGGCAACTGTGACCAAGAAGGCCCAAGTGCACACATTTAATTGTTTGTAACATTTTAGGATTGTCTTGGGGGAGCACAAAACACGTGTGGTAAAGTGGGATAAACTATACTTGTCATCCAAGTATCAATGTAAAAGACTATGTGTACATGATGACACATCCTAGGTGAACCACGGTCACAATGCCATGACTGGCTCCGTATAGATTATTGATGAGTGTCATTGTCCCAACATCACGCAACTTATCTTCTCAACTCTCAACCACCTCATTTCATGGAGGAATAGTCGAGATATGGCCGTTTCTGTGAACCACAGCAAGCTGCCGCTAGTAGTACCACTTGCGGTGGTGACAGCCACCCGAAGTACCCTTTTTGACAACAACACATCGGGCGCCATTTCGAAGTGCCCTTGGCTCCTTAATTCATATACTAATTGTGCACCAAGGTGTGCTTCGGGTTTGTTGGGACTTTTGAGGGTTGAACCCCGGTCCTTGGTGATGAATTCCTATAAGATGATTTCCTCTCCGCTTGTCCAACCTTTAGGAGGACGTAACGTTCTGTTTTTGGGCCGATATCGCATGATTTGTCCTGTAGATTCCAAGTATACAGTCAAACTACACATTTAAGGAAGCTCTAAGCCATAATCAATGTCATTGGAATTATCTGGCTTATCGGCATCGACCATTGGACACTAAATGTACAAACATGCAAATCAAGCCCACGGACAGTCCACCAAAGAAATTTGAGAGGTTGCAGAACAGCTATAGATGATCCCAGCAAGCACCCAAGATGTCGCAACAGTTGTGATGCAGCCATTGGTGGTTGGACCACCACATTACGATGTTTATCACCAATTGGCTTTGCATTTGGATTATGCACGAGCATGGACACGGTAGAGTAGTCATTATAAGCTATACAAAAACACGGGGATGCCTCACATCATAACATTATGCTCCATGTAAGTGGAATGCATGTGTTACATGGTTGCTATGCCTGTGCATGCATGAACGACATGCCCGGATGAGCCATTTGAGGTATTGACACAACTATGTGAATGTTCGTTGACTTATATCCATAATGTATACTTTGTGTGATGTCCCAAAATCACTTTTCCATATTTATCAGTGGTCAGTTCCCTTTGCTTGCATAAAAAAAAAAGTGAAATAAGTCAAGAGGCCACTCTGTCTCTTCGGGAATTCAGTACAATAGTAGCAATGTTGAACTACATCCAAGCCTTTGAATTGCCATAACAAAAGTCATATTTTCGATAAAGAAGTTCACAATGCAACATGTTTGGTCTTCTTAGCTTTCCTAGTCCATTTTCATATGGCGAAAGTGATGGATGTGACCACATTTCAGGATTTTTTTATCATGAAACACTCTTACATGACTTGAAAATTAAAGAAGGAAGTATTGTAATGAAGGCGGAAATGCCATATCTCCCTTGGCGTAGCGAATACAACTATTTTGAACCTGCTTTACAAAAATCCGATTTGACCATGCCTCGGAAGAAAGGCAACCATTTGCCCTTCTGGCATAGACAAAGGTTTAAGGTTTGGCAAATGGAACAATGTACCCCTCTCGTTTTTTTGAAAAGCTGCATGTCTACACCGCATGGCGTGTGGCTTCAACATGACGATGTCAATTGTTTTGCCAGATAATTGCGAACACCTTTCATCAAGGGTTTTTCACCTTTTGGGGGCTGGTTTGCAGGGAGGTTGCATGGGGATCCGAGATTCCCCATGAAAGAGAAAGAGAATCGGCTAGGCCATGGTACTCCGGGGCCCAGTAGGTGCTTGTGCAAAAACAAAACCTAAAATCCTTTGTGTAATTACGGGCTGGGTTTGCACACTGTTTGTAGGTCAAACAAGGGCTAAAGGCTTAAACAATGTAAGATAAATGAATGGGGAGTATTGAACCCCTAATTCATTTAGCACTTATGATTCTAGCCGGCGCACGCTGGTCAAAATCCACGACAGAGTTCCCCCCTCCCTCCGCTCACCGGCCACCCATTCGATCGTGGCCCTCCATTGCGAGGGCATCAATTGGACGGGAGCTAGAGGGAGGGTGGGGTTGCGAAGGGAGGGAGGGGTTTGGAGGGAAGGGGAGGCAAAGTTTGATGCCATAAGTGTCGACGAATGGGCGTCGGCTGGCAGTTTCCTTGTCAAAGTTGGCATCTCCCCCCTCCTCTCTCCCATTGCAACCTCGTGCATACCTGTTTTTTCCATGCTCAAGCAACAACATGTGTGGCTGCTGGAGTATGGCAAAGAAAGGTGGGCTAGTGGAGCTCAATGTTCACGGAAAGGGGCAAATGAGGATTATTGTTCTGATGCAAGGATAGATGTTATGCCGAAAAGAGTGTAGATGGTGAAGAGGTAGAAGTTGCTAGGGAGAGCAAGGTTTAAGAATTTGGGACACTTGAGCAATCTATAACTAGTGGTAAGTTTACTTCGATGAAAACTGTTAAACCATTCGAACGCATGTATACTAGTGCCAAGCTACAAACGAGGTGTAGTCGGGGTCGTCGAGTTGATTGTCTAGCAACGCGTGTGGAGTCGTGTCGTGAGTGGTCAGATCAAGAAACTCTGTCGAGAAATTGGTGGGCTTGGAAGACGTATGGCGAAGATGCGAGATGCATCTTCATTAATCTTGATGTTTCTTGATGCGTCAAGAAGAAGACCAAAAGGTCGTGTCACTTCTGTTGCCAATTCTTGAAGCTGGCCGAAGTTGTCACAACGTGCGATAAGGATTATCAAAAGGCGAGGACAGTTGGTCGAATTGCCCCCGATCATCGGAGTGAAGATTGAGGTCCTATTTCACGATGGGCTAATTGTGTATGACAGAAATCTCCACTAAAAAAGATAAAGGACTCATGTACATCTGGTATGTAACACTTACCCCCTTCCCCTTTTAGCCGCGACGTCCTGGCACGCATACAGATGTGGCCTGGTGACAGCGGTAGTATCCGTCGATCAAATGATTGACGTTGCAGAGGTTGTCATAGGGTTCCAAACTGTTGTGTGCGACGTTATAGCCGTGCCACCTGACAGGATATTATGTTGTTTTACCATCTTGTTGATGGCCAAGGATGTCTCGATGACGTACTTTGTGTCCTCGTCCAATTGAACAGAAGGAGGGGGGGTGCACCCCTACCCAAGAAGTTCTCTACGGGGTCCCGGCAGTGCTTAAGTCCATTGATATGGAATACCAGGTGAACTTGCATAGTGTCGGGGAGTTTAAGTCATGCAACCACAGGGGTTTGCATGCACTTGATCTCAAACTGTCCCAACCATTGGGGTTTGAGCTATTGTCAGCTCTGTGAAGTTTCATTGTTGTCAAATTGAGGAGAACTTTGTCACCAGCAGTGAACACATCATCGGTACAATGTCGGTCTACTGATCACTTCATCACCACTTGTGCCCTCACAAGAATCTGTTGTGTTTCATCCTAGACGCTAGAGAAGTCGCGGCGTTGGATGTTGACCGTGAGAATGTTGCTCTGGCTGTGAAGTACGGTTGGTGTGGCGGGATGTGTGTCATACACCACTTCGAACGAGGTTTTGCCTATTGCGGTGGATATTGCCAGATTTTGTGCAATTTTGATGGTCGGGAGTTCTGCAGCACGGTACACCCCATGTGGTTTGCATAATGTTCAAAGATATTGTTCAAGCGTATGATCGTTCCACTTGGTTTGTCCGTCGGTTTAAGTGTGGAACACCGCTGAAAACTGGATCCGAATGTCGCAACGAGTCATCCGTTTACGCCCAAAATGGCCTATGAATCGATTGTCTCTGTTGCTTGTGATGGTTCTCAATGAGCCGTGTAGCCATAATATGTTATTTAACAACAGCCGTGTAATTCCTTCGGTGGTCGTGGTGGTTGTTTTTGGAACAAAGTGAGACATTCTTTAAAACCTGTCAACAACCACGAGGATTGCGTCATATCATTTGGGGGCGACCGGTAATCCAGTGACGAAGTTCAGGGAGATGTCCATCCACGGTTTCGTCAGAAAAGGGAGTGGATGCAAGAGTTCTGCCAGCCGCGTTCGATGGGATTTTTTTTATTGACACGTGTCACAAGATATGCAAACATTTGTATCTTGTCCCACCAGTGGTTTTTTGCCAGCTTCTTCAGCGTCTTGTCTTCTCTGAAATGTCCACCTAGACTGGTGTCGTGGCATTCTTTGAGCAGTATGCGGCGGAGTTCATCGTTCGGGGGAATGATCGCTTGGCGAGGGAATCTTTGCTAGACGTAGCCTTGTATGAACAGCTGCTCAAGATATGGATCTCCTTGCAGCTAACATGGCTTTGCCTCAGCCATCAGGTCTGGTCGGCGGTTGAGTGCATCTGCTGGGTTGATTTTTCCCAATCGACACTCAATATCGTAGTTGAACACAGATTCAAGGAACTCCATCCATCGACTGGGGTTCGGCTTTTTCTTCAAATGTTTCAACGCATAATGGTCGGTACATACAACGCATCGGCGGCATTCAAGGTAGCACCGCCATGTCTTAGATGTGTGCATGACCGCCAGCATATCATTCTCGTGTAAGGTGTAGTTGAGTTTAGTCCATGCAACTTGCGCGACATATACGCGACCGGTTGTCCTCTGTTACCATGGTCTTGTAAGAGAACCGCGCCAATGGCTTGGTCTGAGGCATCCGTGGCCATGACGTAGTCAATCATTGGATCCACTAATCGTAGGCCTGGCGACGAGGTCACAGCGTTCCATAAAGATGTGAACACTTCCTGTTTGTTGTCTCCCCACTGCCACTTGTTTTCTTTTCAAGCGAGATCAGAGAGAAGCGCTGAAACTCAAGCATAATCATGTGCAAAACACCGGTAGTAATTGCAGGTGTCGAGAAAAACTTGAACGTCTCGCATGTTGGTCTGTGTCGGCCAATTAGAGACCGTTGCTTCCTTTTTCACATCCATGGTGATCTGTTCGCCGTTGATGACGTGACCCTCAAACATAATTGAACGTCAACCGGAGTCGCACTTCGAATGTTTACCATTCTTGTTGTGTAAAACTTTGAGAGCTTTTTTAAGATGTCCATAGTGCTCCTCCGGGGTGCGGATGTACACCACAATGTCTTCGAGGTAAACAACGACAAAATCGTAGAGGTACAGGCAAAAAATGTTGTTCATCGCCGCCATGAACGTTGCCAGGGCATTTGTTAGTCGAAACAGGAAGACCGTGAACTCAAAATGCCCATTGCGTGTTTGGAACACCGTCTTCTTGATATCAGGTTCTACCATGCGGATTTGGTGCTAACCACTGCGTAGATCGATTTTGGCGAGAATTTGAGCTCCTCGGAGTTGGTAAAAAAGTTTGTCTACATAGGAAAGAGGTAAGCGGTTCTTGATGGTAGGGTCGTTCAACGCCCGCTACTCCATGCACATCCGCATTTCGCCAGTTTTCTTGTACATAAGTTATTCCTGTGGCAAACGGTGACGTGGATGGGCGTACGAACCTTGACAGAGTATCTCATTGAGTTGCTTTTTCAAGTCAGTAGGCTCCTGTTTACTCGTCTGATAGGTCCCTCAAACTGTCGGTCGGCTGCCCGGTTTTAGCTTGATGCGTTGGCTGATGTCGCGTTGAGGTGTTAGGGTTTTTGGGAGTTCATCGGGGAAGAAGTCCGCAAACTCTCAAATGAGAGGTGTTCGCTCCAAATGAAACATCGGGAACTTTGGTGATGTCGACGAGGCGGATGAGGCTATTGAGGGGGATGAGTCAGCTGCTACCACTTGCGTTTCCTTCATTGGCTTGAGATGTACGAGCCATGCATGAGCCCCTCATTGGATACAATGCTTGGCCACGTTGAGCGGTAGCCACGTTGGCTACAATGGTTGTTGCTTCTTGGTTGCTGTGACTTCCTCTGCTGCTTCCTCATTGACTGCTTCCGCTGTTGTCTTACGCCCCACGCACAGAAGTTGTCGCTTGGGGTCGTTGGTTTCCACGTAGACGTCGCCAGTGTTCTAGTCAATTTGCGGATCGTGCTGGTACATGAAATTGCTTGTGAGAATGATTTGTGGTCACTCATTGGACATGACCTCCAAACCATCACATCCCACAAAGTCTTCCACTTGTAGTCGCAGTGGTTCTTGGAGTCTCCATATTTGTAATCTCCCATGAACGGGTTTTTCTTCAAACACCCCTGGTTCAGTCTGCAAACCTAGCTTTCAAACCATGTCAATTCTTGCAAAACTATGAGAGGCCCCTCCATCCAATAGTGCTGGTACCGTCCAACAACTCTTACAAACTCAAGGTTGCACTCATAATAGCATCGCCGGTTGGTCATCCTTGTACCCCCCGTTTAGCTTTGCGATGCCATAAACCCTGTGCGACATTGTGAGCCATTAAATTCAGCGAGTGTCTAGTGCAGGTCACTCTTGGAGAAGTGTCGGGGCTTTCACTCTTGCCCTTTGCTGTTTCCTGGCTCATGTTTTTTACGACTTCCCCCCCTTTTGGGTCTGTTGCTTACTTTGAAAATTGCAAGCGTTACGTCCAACTTTTCCGCAATTGTAGTAGGTGCGCGTGTCTCTCTATTCGATGGAGTCCACTTCCATCGGAGTCGAGGAGTCCCTCGACTGACATTATCCGTTCCCACAATTATCATGGTTTGGAGGTCGCCAGCTATAGAATTCCTAGATCCGAGCGTTGTAATTGGTGTTGTCAATCCATTATACTGCTGTGATCATCTGCGGTAAGTCGTTTTGGATGCCAACGATGGAGATCGCTTGCCGGTTGTCCCAGTTGAGGTTGTTGTTGTAGTGAAAACAAAGCTCGTCGGGGGCAATGTCTACACCAGTGATGATCTCGTGGGATCTTCGTATGTAATCTGCCACGATGGGCTGCTTACTGAGACGCTGAAGCTTGTACGGAGCGTCATACTTCTCATTCAGCCATCCAAATTGCGCAAGCATTGCATGTAAGAATTTGCTCCAATCGGTTGGTGGCGTCAGCGCGTTTTGCCATTGCGGTTTGATCTGGTCCAAGGGTAGAACACTTGCAGTCAGCGACATGAGATGGTTGCCATTGGCCGTCGATGAGGCCCTTCGGTCTCCTGCTGTCGTTGGATGGCCTTTCGGTCAGACCACCAACTTAGTGTTGTGCCATGCAAAAGCGTGGACGCGAGGTCAGTCTTCTTCCGATCGTCGTTGACCCCAGCAGCAGTAAAGTACACCTCCAAGCTCGTCATCCACATCCGAATCGTTGGTCCCTTACACTTTGCACGATCAAACGGTTCAGGTGGAGCCGGAAAAAACTTGGGTTTGTTCAAGAGTTTGGTATTTCTCTTGACAAGCACTGCCTCCCGCGCACTTTTGTTGCGAAGTGCCTCTATCGCGACGTTGAGTCGTTTGAGCAGATGGCTGTTGATCCCCTCAAGCACAGAGATACGGTTCAAGAGTTCTTCGTTGAAATGCGCCCGTCGTCCGGTCCCACCTTTCGTTCCTGCTCTAGCAACCAGGCTGTCCATATGAGCGGCTGGTTTACCGTTGTCGGAATCGTGACCGGGTTGGTCGTCGGAGCCGTCGTGGTTGACCCAACTGCAACGTAACCTGCCACGCCAGCGTTCGCTGCAGCTTCATGGTTCGCGTGCATAGGCATTTTCTGATCCTCCATCGCTGAAGTTGTCGCCGAGGATCCGTTGTTGGTTGTCGGATGCCCTCGCTTACTTCACGTCGTAGTCGCAAATTGTACGATGTGCTGACGTGACGTAAGATGCACTGACCACTTGTGCGAGGTAGTCCTCCGAATGGGTAAAGCAGTCAGATGCTTCTTGAGCACCACTGCGCTTTGATACAAAGTGTTATGCCAAACAGAGCGGAGATGGTGAAGAGGTAGAAGCTGCGAGGCGGAACACTGTTTGAGAATTTGGGACACTTGTACTTCGATGACAAGTGTTGAAATGTTCAAACAAATACGTACAAGTATGGAGTTACAAATGAGGCGTAGTCGGGGTCGTCGAGTCAATTGCCAAGGGACGCATGTGGAGTCACGCTGTGAGTGATCGGATCGAGAAGCTTCGTCAATGAATCGGGGGCCTTCGAAGATCGATGGCAAAGATGCGAGACACATCTTTATAAACATCGACGTCTCTCGATGTGTCTAGAAGCTGAAATAAAATTTGTATCACTTATGTCAAATATTCACGAAGTTGGTCGAAGTTGTTACAAAGTGAGAGAAGGATTGTCGGAGGGCGAGGGCAGTTACCGGAATTGCCCTCGAGTGTCGAAGTAAAAATCGATGTCCTATTTTGTGTTGGGATATGTTTTTAATAATATAAATTACCACTCGGAAATATTAGGGACTGGTGTGCGTCTAGTATGTAGTAGCGAGCCGATTTTTGTTTTCGAAGAGGGGGGCAAGGGGGGTCATGGTTTACTGGAAGGGGAATGTTAAAATTTTATCCCTTTTATTTTTAGATGAAGAATAACATGTAAAATAATTACAAATTTATGTCGATTGTCCCATGTGATCCATGAACTTCTTTGAGTGCCTCTGGATTCATCCTCTTTCTTTGCCTATCTAGGCTGCCAAGATGGACTTTTGCAGAAACAGGCGCATCGAGCGGGGCTCATGTTGCTCGTGATTGGTTTCAGCGGTGTCACTGCTCCGGGGGCGAAGGCGCGGCAAGTCCCGGAGCTGTCAGACAGAGGTCGACAAGGACTGGCTGGTTGCGCGAGCCACTGGTGCACGTGCACACGACGCACGTGCACCACGCACGCCTGCCCAGATGTGACTCGCCTCCGCTGCCAAGTACGAAGACGGCGGCGTCTCTGGAGCGGCCGCCACTGGCAGACGTGAGAACCTGTGAGATCTGGGTGTGAGATCTGTGTGCGAGGGAGGCTTGAGTGGGCCGCCTCTCCGGCTGCTCCGGTCCTGACGGCAGAGGCGATTACTTCGAACCAGTAGTCTGACGACGACCTATCGCGCCTGGCGAACCAGCCCCTCTGAGCGGGGATGAAGCTCCTCGAAATGGGGGGTTCACTCGCGGCCTGTGAGCGGGGATCCGAGAGGCGCCTTAGTTTTCGGTTCCCCTGACCGAGCTGCCGTCACGCGGGCGGATATCAGACGGCCGTCTTGGGCCCACGAATGGAATGAGACGGCCATGAAGGGCGAGGATCGACCGGCGAGGACCGAGAGGGGCGGGAAAGAGACGGCCGTGTGGGAGGAGAGCCCCTTGTGACGTGGTGCGCCAGTTGGCTCGTGGTTGTTGGGCGTCGGGTGTTTGTTAAGTAGCTTTTCGGCTGTCCTGCCTTGTTTTGTGCGCGTGAATTCGTCTGCGACCTACAGGCCTGAGGTTTCGAGACGATCTCTTGACGGCGGCCAGATCGCGCTGGAGTAGGCGTTGCCGTGTGCACAGGAGTTTGGGCGAGGACGGGGATTGAAGTGCAAAGGGGGCGATACGGGGCGTGTGGCAGGGCAAGCACAAGGGGACAGGCGAATAATGTTGGCCACCATAAGGGCTCGCAAAGGCACCACCATGCTTTCCTCCACCGGTAGCAGCGGTAGCGGCAGCCCCGCCATCTCCACCTCTGCCACCGGCGGCAACAGCAGTAGCAGCAGCAATGATGGCCCTGGCATGTGCTCCTCGGATCAGCCTTCCCCAGACACAC
>SZWC01007728.1:4949-31278 GCA_023375785.1 Penium margaritaceum | reverse complement strand
GCGCACCCATCCCCTGCTCATACCGTACTGGGGCTTGTATTCGTTCAAAGGAGTTTTTCACATCCGCCTATGTGCTCCCTTATGTATTGTACAGATGAATCTAGTATCACTCCTAAAATTCCGGACAGTTGTTCTGAACCTTCGCCTACCATGTTCTCAATTTAATTCTGTGGAGATTGAGGTCAAGTGGTAGTTACGAAGCCCATCGAGGCCTCGTGCACGTCATATCCGCAGCCATCGGATTGCGCGATGCAACCTGACGGCTGCGCTAGTCCCCCTGCTCGTACGCTTGAACTTCGCAGTGCGTAGTTTGAGCGTACGTACAAAAGGAAATGGCCGAGGCTTGAACAGTGGGCAAAATCTGTAACCACCATGCAAACACAATACAAGGATGGGCGACCACCCCGGAAAATTCCAAAAGGCAATTTTTTGGGTGAAATTGAAAGCACATAATAATTCAGTTTGAAAAGTTGAACGAATACAAGGATCAGTACGGTAGCTTGAACTGCAAATCTTTCCCGGCCACAAAAAACATAGAGCTGCATCGGCGGTTCTGCAACTGCAAATGTCTGGAACGTGTGCACACCCTTGTCGCCCACGCCATGCGATGCCAGTTCCTTTTGGTCGTTTTTATCCAAGGGTCTACACTGGGTAGGGCTGTGGCTGCCGCTCCATTTGCAGCACACAGGCGGAAGCCAGGGCACGGCATGCCACCGGACTGCATGGGGCTGCGCTGAATGGCACCGGACCCCTCAGCATGACATCGCACGGCACCAGGCCGCACCGCGCGCCATGACACGGCATTGGATAGCACAGCATGCCATGTCTTGTGACAAGACCTTACTGCTCTGCAAGGCAATGCACCCCATGGCATATGCACTGCATGGCACAGCAGGGCAAAGCACCCCAGGGAACCCCCCACCCCCACCCCCCACAGTACAGCACAGCACAGCACAGCACACACACCTGCACTGTGTGTGCGTGTTGTGCCCCCCCCCCCCCTTGGTCTGTGGTGGTGGATGCGACATGTGGATATGTGTGCTGTTTCGGTCACCCGCAGGTGGAATCTGGATCCGCCGCTGGACGTAGTGGTGCCAGCGAAGCGCACACCCTGGCCGGACCCAAAGCCGCCGCCTCCTCCGCTGCCCCCCACGCACCCTCCCCCGCCTCCAGGTGTGGACTCGGGGCGAAGGGATGGTGGCGCTGCCGTTGCTAATGGTGATGGCGGTAGAAGCTCGAGTGTTGTGCTGAGGAGTAGAGGCGGTGGGAAGCCTTCAGAGAAGCCCAGCAATGGGGGCGTGTTGGAGGATGCTCGCAAGACAAGAGCCAAGAGATCGAAGCAGAAGCCGAAGAGGAAGAAGCGGAAAGCGATGAAGGGCAAGAAGACGAGGAACAAAAAAGGGAGTGACGAGGCTGTAGAGCTGGACCCTGGGCGGAGGTTATGGAAAAGGAAACAAAGGGGTGACGAGGGGCGCGAGGATGATGACGAAGAGACTTACACCTAGACCCATCCATGCTTTTGTCTTTCTTCCCTTGCAATTAAGAGCGATGCCTCCATGCGTGCCGTTCAATGAAGCACATTACACTACGAGTCTGCAAAGAACAGGCATGCAGGAGCAAAAGCCTAGTGAATATCCCTTGAATGTCTTCCCGGGGGCCAACCAGGGCTATTGTGGCGTGTGTTCTTCGACATTTGAAAGACCTTGCACATGACTGAACAAGTGAGGCTGACTCAGACGCTGATGGTTGTGTAGCATGAGCTGCCAGACTGTGTGTCAAACCCAGTCCATGGAAGCTCCCTGGCTGTCTTCTGATCGTCCCTCACCGGGCATTACCTACCTCACTCCCCCACTACTAGCAACACAGTGGGTTTTAGTCTCTCTGAAGGGAAGTGGTGTAAGTTGCTGTGCTAGACAAGCTAGCAGCAGCTAGGCTAGTGCAAGATAGACATCGTGCAAGGATTGGCAAAAGCCATGGAGGTATTTGCGTGGAAGTTAGAATGACAGAACGGAAAAACGTGAGACACAAGCGACGAGGTGATATTGGTCGGGTATGAGGAGGCGAGCGAGTGAGCAGCGAGCTCGATCTCGCTCGCCACTCTCCAAGTTTGGAGACTTGAACCAAACTACCCACTGCAAGGTTGCACCGTGTTAGCTAGGTCAATGGAGAGTTACCTTGCAGAAGAACAGGCTAAAGTGTGAACCCTACATAAATCTGCTTCCACGCCTGCACGGCTGCCAGAGGCACGTGAGACTTGCGCGGATGTCTGGCCATGAGGATCGCCGTGTAGACATGCCACCACGACATTGCAGCCACTAGGGATTGCCTCTCCAGTTAGTCACCTGCATCTGTGAGGTGAGTGTGCAACGAGGCCAGAGGTCACCGTGTGGTACTGACAAAACACCAACACTCCCCATTGACCCACGGCCGACTTGCACGACGACACTCATAGGCACTACACCGACGGATAGGAGTGACACAACACAAGACTGTACACTGGCACAGTCACAAAAGATCAACCAGGGGTTTCACGAAGACACAACAGCCCAACGCCGTGAATTGCTGCCTTGATGACATTGCTGCTAAGTGCCTGTTGGTTTGTGTGGCTTCCACCCGTCAAGACTAACGCTGATGCATTATCCATATACCCACGTTGGCGGTATATGGTAGAGGAGGGCGTCATGACACGACGGGCCTCCGGATTGTACCGAGACTTCTCCAGCACCTACGACAGCGTCGGCGAGACGCGGTCGATGCGTTCTGGCAGCCCTGTGGGCTTGTCGGGAGCTAGGAGAGTTTTCTCGATGGGTTGAGACCCGCGCACCCGGTGGACTGTACCGGTGCGACGAGGAGTCCCGGTGGCTGTACTGGCGCTTCCGATGATCGAAAAGTCATGTGTGATGTCCGGACGTTGATTCTGAGATTTTCTGGCACTGCTCCTATTTTTTCGCTGGTCGAGACCCGGGCTCTCGGAGAGCTCTTCCGATGCCTCGAGGAGACCACCATCATTGTTATCGTGGTGTACGCAATGTGTTCTCCCCGCTGACTCGTTTGGGCTCAGCGGGGGTGACGGGGCCCGGTGCGGCTAGCTGCCAGCGCCCTTACATAAGCCCGTTAGCGGCTCATTTGTATTCTCTCCTTGTTCCTTTATATTCAGCATTCCAGACTTAGCCAAATTCTTGTCGTCTTGCATCGCACTCACACACAGAGCTCATGTTCATTTTTACATGGGCCTGCATGCCCTAATATATTTCCAATTTGGTATCAGAGCATAGGGGGGGCGTGTGAGCAACAGAAGCAGCAGTAGTGGGTGGAACACAAAAAGAACGTGCCACGTGGCGCCAAGCCGGCAGCAGCGTGAGGGAGCGCGAAACGACTGCTCGTGAACGCCACAGGGGCGGTGAGCCGTGCACAGCAGCATTAAGGACTGCGGCGGCAACAATAGTAGGAGCAGAAGACGTGGCAGTCGCGGCAGCTGTAGTGCCACGTAGCAGGAGCAGTGGCGGCAAAGCTGCCACTCGTAGCAACACTAGCAGCGACGGTAGCAGCAGCAGCAACGACCAGCACTAGCATTCGCAGCAGCCTCACATAGCAACAGCGGCAGCAGCCACTACAGGAGCGGCGGCAGCAACAACAACGTGTAGTAGCAAGCAGCAGCGGCGGTATCAGCAAGCGGCAGCCGCGGCAGCAGCAAGCAGCAGCATTAGCTGTTGCGTAGTTTAGCAGCAGCAGCAGCAGTAGCGGAAGCGGTAGTAGCAGCAGCGGTGGCAACATCAAGCAGCAGCAACAGCTGTTGCACAGAGTAGTTGCAGCAGCAGTAGCGATAGAAGCAGCAACAGCAGTCGCTGCACCCGCCGCTGCAGCTGCTGTTGTAGGAGGGCCTCGCAGCCCTCCTGTGAGGGCCTCTGCCACCTCGGAGGGACCCCCTCGACCCCCATCAGGGGAGCCTCTCCGAGGGGGCCGTCGGCCCCGTTCGCCCCCCTCCCCTCTACTTGAGGGGGCCCTTGGAGGGCCCCGTCAAGCCCCTCCGAGGGGCCCCTCGGAGGGGCCCGTCTGCCCCGTCGGCTGACCGACGGAGGGGCCGACGGACAGAGGGAGGGGCATACCCCCCCCTCTCTCCCCACTCACTCGCTCACCCGCTCACTTGCTCGATTTTTCTGCGACCGAGCAAGGAGCGAGGGGGTGCGACCTGAAATCGCCTCCCCCCCCTTTTCTTATCCCCCCCCTCCTGACCTGCCCCCTTTCTAGGGGGCATTCCAGAACCGGGTGACGGACGAACCCGGGGTGAGTAGAGAAGGAAAGAAAAAAATATAAAACAAGCAATAGAGAACAAAAGGGGGGAGGATTGGGGACGAGAAGAGGGGAGAGCGAGAAAAAAAAAGAAGAAAAAAAGATAACGGAGGATGAGGGAAAACGAAAAGAAGGGGGGATTAAGGGCACGAGAAAAACAAAACACATTTGTGCGGGGCCATAGAATAGCCCAGCATCAAACTGACAACGGGTTGAGTTGTTGGCGGCGATCTTTGTTTCGAGACGCATTGTGGACCGGCGTCTCCCCGGGGCCCGTGGATTGGTGCGCGCGATTCACTCCGGAGGATCGACCGCGGATTCGAGTTTGTCCATCTCCGAGGGCTAGGTCTTCTACCTCTTGGAGCAGCAGCCACACTTGCCGCCCGCCACTTATTCCGGTCTATTAGTGGCAGTAGCATTAGTAGCCGCACCTGGTGAGACTCCCTTCTTTGGGCTTGCTGTGGAAGTGCACCTCATGCCGTTTGGTCACGTTTGCTGACTCCGTTGCCGTGACCTCCAAGAGTGACAGTACCTACTGGCCTCATCCTCTCCCGCGGCTTGGTGTTTACCACCGGGAGTAGGTGCCCTGGGCACCTATCTATCATCCAGCGCACGAGATGAGTGTGCAGGCATTTGAGCAGCGCCCTGCGCGTTCGCCTGCTATTACTATGGTGATGGACGTCAAGGTTGCCTCGCTGCTGGACGCGCCCTCGCGGATGGCATCCACCTTGGCTTCAGCCTCGCCCAAGCCTGCGTCCTTCATATGGATCTGCCGGCGTTGGTAGATCCCCTAGCTGGACCCCTGGCGAGCATATTTGCCGAGATTCACGGCCTGCGGCAGACTGTGCAGCCGCTTTGTGACCTCATCGTCACTGAACGTGCTCCTGCTACTAGTTTGTCGAGAGCCTCTTCGACCACATCTCCTTCATCCTCTATTTCTTCCTCATTCAATGGTGTCCCTTCAGCTTCACCTGTCGGCCTCTCCCAGGTTACCACCATCCTCTCGATCCTCCACTCTCTTGCGACCACGACGCCACCTCACGATGACAATCTTCATGCAGTCGTTCCAGTCATGTGTCCCCGCGGCGTCGGCGTCAGCGCTCCGCACGCCGTACTCGCGCCGGTTTTGATACATCCTCCACCTCCTCGGCTTCCGTTGTTGTACCTATCGAGGGGGAGTGTGGTCACCACGCATTGCTTGTTGTGACAGTAGTGATAGAATCCGCACTCGCACTAGGCCGTTGTGCGCGAGCGTCCGCTCAGGCAGATTCAGATGATACGTTGACAGCACATGGCGTGGAGTCTAATCCCGACATGGCGTTCATGGTCGAGACTTGCCTCTCATCGTCCGGTGTGGATCCAGATCTTCCACAGCAGCAGGTGACATCACGAGGAGCGCAGGCACGACATCCCTAGACTATGCCACTCGCGGCTCCGTCCGATGGAGGCCCAAGGATGGCATAGGAGTCGCGTACAGATCGAGATGCATCTACCAAAATTTTTGGGGAGAGTGTGCAGACGACTCAGACCAGTCCGGCGGGTGTTGGAGTACTTGGGACGTACATGTCATCGAGGTTGACATCTACGCTGGGATAGCAGCCAGACATTCTGCAGCAGCAGGTTGCATCAGGAGGAGTGCAGGTCCCGAGAGCCTTGGCGGTGCCACTCGCGCCTCCGATCGGTTGCGACCTGGCGGTGGCACAGGAGTATCGTGCGGATCGGGATGTCCCATACGGATTTCCGGGGGCGCTGGCGCATGAGACTCACAAAAGCCCAACAGCGTTTGCAGTGCATGAGCAGAGTCGACTGGCTGGTCTTTTGGAGGTTGAGGCATTCTTGAGAGCAGCAGCTCTGAAAGATGTTGCTGGTGTTATGGGAGCCGCCGGTCGAGGCGGTGATTACGTCATCATGCTGAGGTAAGATTCATATTTGGATGCTCCCATTGTATTCTATGTGAAAAACCGTGCAAAATCGACCCAAGAACCGGGTCATTCGGTGCAGGGACGAGAAAGATACAGTTGTGCAAAGGTGGGAGGCGCACCTCCAGAATATAGGAGACGTACCGGTTCCACCGCGAGCACGGCGGAGCGACTTTCTTGCCCACTGCAGCCAAAGCGCCCCTGGATGGATGCTTAGCCAATGAGGCAAGGTTCATTAGGGTCCATGGGCGCTTTGGGATGGCGGCTGGAGCTGCATTCGCAAGCAAGGGCGCTTCGGGTGGCCATGACCTACGTTGGCGGTGCTGCCTGCGGCTATCACACGTGGAGGACTCAAACGGCCATAACTTAGCCGTTTCTTCACAGATTGAGGCATTCTTTGGTGCATTGGAAAGCTCGTGGCGCGTATTATATGATGCATGTGTTATTTGCATGATTGAGCCTCAGTAGAGGGCTTTGGAGTGCCGAGGAGCTTTCAGCTGGCTCATAGGGGGTGGTACAGAAGGAAGCCTAGGGGTTGTTCTAGGCATGCCAATCTTACCCAGAGGCTCTGTACATTGCATTGTACTGATCTATCAATTCTAAGGATTATTTCCTTGTCCAACTCTCCTTGTTCTCGAAGAATCGCCTTGGACACGTCCATTCGGTCCTACAAGTCTTCTGCATTGCACCTTGGTGCAAATGCCGCCGGGAGAGTCGCACGACGGGAACCTTGGTCACTAGCAACGGTTTTGTTGCTAGGAGAGGGTTGTGCGGCATCTCAAGGTTTGGCCCACACACTAAGGGGTCGAAGATTGGGAGGTTTGTCGGAAGGGCTCGGCGTGTGACCGTCACGCCGGGTGCCCCTCGGTTCACAGCTGGGACATATGCTGCAACAGACACAACAGGCTCCATTGTCTCATCTGCGCTACTTGAGGACCGGCTTCATGATGAGGAGTCGTCCATGTTCCTACAGTCTCCGGGTTCCCGTACACACGACGGAGTAGCGACATACATGACGGAGTCAGATGGTAGCCCTCACTTTATCATCGAGCAAGTGGCAGCAACCAGCCTTCCTGACGAGATAGTGCGTGAGCGTCAGCTGCGCTTGTTGGTCGCCTTGACGGGCATTTTCGAGCCGAATTCCTGCACACATGTGTCCACTACGACGGCAGTTGAGGACACTAGAGTAGATCCGTAAATACGGATGGAGTCACATCGTCAACAGGAGCTGAGTTCCGCCCCCTCGTTTTTACCGGTTGGTGACCTTCTTGATCACATCGACGTTGAGAGTGGGAGTACCTGCACGGACAACATTTTCACATGCTCTGCAGACTCTGATGACTCCTCCTTCTCCTTCTCTCTTGGCATGCGACCGCTCACTCCTTGTATGATAGACACGAGCTGTGATGTGGATGCAACACTTGCAGCTGCATCCGATGTTGCAGTATCTCAGTACATTGCGAGTTTGGTTGACCCCCAAGAGGATGCAGCAGCATCTGCTCCATCGTCTTCAGTAGCAGAGATGCAGATAGAGCTTTACTTGCGAATTCTACAGTGTGCATGTGCAGCATCCAGTAAGGCAGAGTTCATGCTACACGAGACAGACGTGGGCCACCACCACATGTCTGAGGCATATTTCGTCGACCTACAGGAGCATGTAGTGATGCTACAGCGAGAGATGATGGCAGTACGTGAGCAATTCTGAGAGGAGGGGAGCATCACTACTATCGGCACGAGCCTTCCGCCACTAGCATCTGGCACACCCATACTCGAGGAGGATCTTGTACCAGCTCCGAGTATGAAATTCGACAGAGACACTACTGTAGGAGAGCTGAGCATGCCTTCTCTTTCCTCCATCGTCGCTCCTGTCGACTCCGTCATCGCTCCTCCTTGTGCGGCTGCCATCACGCACCATCGTCCACCCGACTCAGCTGCTCCATCGTCATCTTCGTCCATGAGTGGTGATCCGGTTCCTCGCTCCAACCCTCTTCTTCTGGCCGTACACTCATGTGCCTCAGGGTGCTCTATCTTGCCTCGGAGGCCAGGTCCGCCACTTCATCCACGCTTCCGTGCTGCTCGTCCATTCCCACGTAATATGGGGAGCTATCTCTACATGATGGATACACCACATGACTCATCGGCCAGGATCTGTTCAGTTACGACATTTGCATCTCCATAGAGGACATCGCTGCCAGGTTCATCTGCCCAGGGGGAGTGTTGTGTGGACCTCGACCTGATGCGGCGTCATGGGAGATGCATGGCAAGGTCCATGCACTGCTGTGAGCATCTACAACATCTGGCGTGTGGCTCATGCTACGTGCCTGCACAGCTGCATGTGGATGGTAGCACACTGTTGGTCGAGACTCGGACACTTGGTAGGTTGTACCAGTGTCACAAGGAGACCATGTGATCGTGTGTCTTGGTGTGTGGCTTCACTGTGTGTGGCATGTGCATGCGAGCTGGGTCGCTCTTACTGGTCAAGACACGAACACGTGGTGAGTTGCATGATCCTGTGTTTGGATGATGATGCTATTATGTTGGATTGCTCGTAGCAGTCGAGACCCGGGCACCGGTACCGCTAGTGTCATGAGGAACCCATCTTGTCGTCTGACATGTGTATGATGTGCATAACAGTGGTTTGTGTGCGTGTGCATCACTCCTCTCATGATCGAGACCAAGACACTTGGTGGGATGTGCCATTGTCTAGGGAGACCTTAGATGGGTAGCAGATGAGTGTGGTTGACAGGTGTAGATTGTGGTTTAGCGTACATCGTTGTTCCATGCCTTCGTTCATTTGCTCTCGCCTGGATGGCTATGTCAGCCAGGGGGAGTGTTGGTTTGTGTGGCTTCCACCCGTCACAACTGACGCTGATGCATTATCCACATACCCACATTGGCGGTCTATGGAAGAGGAGGGCGTTACAACACGACGGGCCTTCGGACTGTACCGAGACTTCTCCAGCACCTACAACAGTGCCGGCGAAACGCGGTCGATGCGTTCCGGTAGCCCTGTGGGCTTGTCGAGAGCTAGGATAATTGTGTCGTTGGGTTGAGACTCGCGCACCCGGTGGATTGTACTGGTGCGAAGAGGAGACCCGGAGGCTGTACTAGCGCTTCTAATGATCGGAAAGCCGTGTGTGATGTCTAGACGTTTGTTATGAGATTTTCTGGCACTACTCCTATTTTCACGGTGGTCGAGACCCGGGCACTCGGAGAACTATTCCGGTGCCCCAAGGAGACCACCATTATTGTTATCGTGGTGTACACAGTGTGTTCTCCCCATTGACTTGTTTGGGATTAGCGGGGGTGACGGGGCCCGGTGCGGCTAGCTGTCGACGCCCCTGGTAAAGCCCGCTAGGATCTCATTTGTATTCTCTCCTTGTTCTTTTATATTCAGCGTTCCAGACTTAGCCAAATTCTTGCCGTCTTGCATCACACTCACACACAAAGCTCATGTTCGTTTTTGCATGGGCCTGCATGCCCTAGAATATTTCCAATTGATGCTGCAAGGTGTCGACCCACACAATCTGAACACTGCCTACAGCCACACGCACACACACAAAACGATGCTCCACATTGATATGCTTTGTGCGAGTGTGATGTTTGCCATCATTTTAATCAATAGCTTTGTGCTTTGGTTGTCGCACCGCAAGGTGATGCAATGAATGGGAATACGCAAATGCTGAAACAAACGACACAGCCACACACTCTCACAGGTTCTAGCACCAAGAGCAACATACTCTACCTCACTGGAGTTGTCTGCAACACAACCATGGTTGCCACTCTTCAAAGAGATCATAGTCCTGCCAACAAGAAGGATACATCCAGTGCGACTACATGCATCCGTGTCATGCGCTCAATCATTGTCACTATACCCATCAACAACCACTCACGGCTGCGCCCGGTAAAAGAGGCCAACTCGAGCAGTGGAGAGTGCATACCGCACAACACGCAGTGCGGCCTCCATGTGGCGTGCTTGTAGAGACTGTGAGAACTGAGCAAGGAAGTTCATAGGAAAGGCTACGTCTGCTTTCGTAGTCGTGAATACCAGGCAACAAGTTGGGGCAGCAGCATTTTTGATGCTGCGTGCGGGCTTCCACGCTCGTTGCTAAGACTGTTGCCCCCTCAGTCTGCCGCTCTACAGTCTAAGTCAGAGTGCTCTGAGTTTGTTACTTAGAAGTGCGCGCGCCAGTGTTAGCGCCAGAAAGCAGCTGAAAATTTGAAGTGAGTAGGAATGAAGAATGAGACACAATGGGAGACCCCTCCAAGAACTAGCCTCCTCCAGCTTTCTAGAGTTTGTTACTCAATTAACCAGCCAATCAGAGAATAGCTCTATTTTGAGGCTGGCATGTTTTCTCAGCGAGCCCTGCCAGACGGAAGACAGCCCAAAACCTGAGCGTCATCCATTTTGCCCCAAAACTGGACCATACCATGATACCGACACTGCGAACGTAGTCGTGCGGTCAGGATCAACTAGAAAAACAACAGCGAGGAGTTATGGCTGCCCAAACCCAAGCAGCACCTACACTGATCTCTAGTGATAATAGTGCTAGGCTAGCATGAGATTTGGATCCAAAGCAGAGTAGGATACTACAGACGCAACGGTACAGTTAGATCCAGCATTGGACGCATGCAGTCAGGATCCACAGTTGCAGTGACCGCCAGCGGCCCGACAGCTGAGGAGGCTTGCCGATGGAGCTGAGCACGTCGCCGGAGGGAGGAGGCTCCAACGACCAGCGTGTAGTCCTCAACGTGCGTTGTCTCCACCGGACGACACTCAAGCAGCATCGAGTCTCGCCGTCAGTCATCTGCACGCCGATGTACACAAGCCGGGAGGACAAAACTGATCACGGTAAGAGATGTGAGATAAACAACACTCCTCCATGACTCACAGACTGAGTGCACATGGGTTGGCAGCGACACATTCAACAGACAGACTCCCCCCAGGACACGGATAAACGCAGGCAGGAACAACGAGTGAAACTCATGGACGTGCACCGACCAAACTCACAGCTTTCTTGAACGAGTTGCGCTTCAGTGCCTTGATCAAGAAGTCAGCCAGCTGCCGTGCTGTCTCAATCCACACAATGCTGACGCTGCCGTCGTGCAACAACGAGCAGACAAAGTAATGTTCAACATTGATGTACTTTGTGCGTGTGTGATGCACATTGTCATTGTCGGCGATGGCCATGGCACTCTCATTGTCACAATGCAACGTGATGGATGCGACAGACTGATGCAATTTAGACAGGAGACGATGCACGCTCTCACATGCGCATGAGCCAAGGGCCACATACTCAGCCTCAGCAGTGCTACATACAATGCACCCCTATTTGCCACTACGCCAAGACACAGCCGTGCTGCCAACCAGAAAGATCTAGCCTGTGCGGCTCATGCCGTCCGGACTGCCGATCTTGTCACTGTCGATGTAGCCTAGTACGACCACTGACGGCTGTTGGATGAACGTGAGACCTCGCCATGGAGTCAAGATGATGCAGCTCAACACTTTGGTCGTGGCCTCAAAGTGGAGGTGACGCGGCTCCTGAGAGAACTGAGCCAGGAGGTTGATGGCGAACACAATATCTGGGTGTGTCGTTGTCGCCAAGAACATCAGTGACCTGATGACTCGTAGATATGTGGTCACGTCAATTGGCTCCCCTGCAACAGCTGGATCAGAGGTCTTCAGCTTTACCTTGCCATCCGGTGACATGGGTGAAGACGCACTCGGCGAAGCGAGTGGATAGAGTCTGTACACAGGCGGCCTGATGGACGGGCAGGATGCCCTGGGAGCGATCATGCTTGAGCTCCATGCCCTGGAAGACTCGGGCAGACCCGAGATCCTTCATCTGGTAGGCGATGTGCAACAGGTCATTGACGCGCTAGTCGGCAGCCACGTCTGGCAACGCAATGAGGAGATCGTCAACGTAGACCAAGACAGCGGCGAACTTCTGGCCTCAAAGGGTGATGAACAGTGCGGGGTCAGCACTGCTGCGTAGGAGGCCGCCACGGAGGAGTGTGCGACTAATCTCGTCATTCCACTACCGAGGCAACTACTTTAGGCCATAGAGGGCCTTTCGCACTCGCCATACCTTCCCGATGCCGTCGTCAAAGCCGGGAGGCTATACCATGTAGAGCTCCTCACCCGCCATGGAGCCATGGAGGAAAGCGTTGCTCACGTTCATCTGATGCAGCTCCCACCTGTGCTAGGCAACTAGGCTGAAGAGCGCCCGGCTAGTGGAAGTCGGCCAACTCGGACAAAGATTTGTTCGTAATCAGCCCCAAGGACCTGAGCAAACCCCTTGGCTATGAGGTGGGCCTTGTACTTGTCCAAGGACTCGTCCGGCTTCCATTTGCACCGGAAGACACATTTGGCACTGATGGCCTTCCGACCTGGAGGGAGATCGACGAGGTCATACACGTGGTGCTGAGTGGGCAACATCCAAATGTGCGGCCTTGGGGGAGGCTCGAGCTTCGCGTAGGGTGGTTGGGTCCTTCGGGCATGCCGGGGAGCAGACTGCAAGGGCATGTGCATCTCAAGCTCCAGGCGGGATTCGTGTGAGTGCAACCGTGACGGCATGCCGATACTCATGATGGAGCATGGCGTAGCCCAGTGCAGAGCCCGCGTGGAGGTCTGCAATGATGGCCAAAGTGGTTAGGTCGAGGGCCTTGGTGCCAGGATCCCCACTCACTATTGCACGAGCTGAAGAGACACGTGGGGCAACGTGGGGCTGAGGCGTCACAGGGTGTGGTGTGACAGTCTGCGCACTCACTGACGGCCTGGGTCAGAGGTTGCCGCCTGGGCCACACCTGTAGCGCGGAAGGGCAGGAGATAGTGCCAAGTACGTGGTGCTAGCGGCGATGGACAAGGCTGATGGCACAAAGGGGCCAGCGGACGCGACTGGGGCTGCCAGCTTGGAGGGGTCAGCGGACACGACCGGGGCTGTCGGCTCGGAGTGGCTAGTGGACGCAGACGGATATGTCAGCCCGGAGGGACCAACAGACTTAGACAGGGCTGCCGATGTGGAGGGGCCAGCGGACGCGATTGGGGCTGCCAGCCCGGAGGGACCAGCAGGCTTGCACGGGGCTGCCAGCGCGGAGGGGCCAGTGGACGTGACTAGGGCTGCCGGCCCGGAGGGACCAGCAGACTGAAACGGGGCTGCCGGCTCAGAGGGACTAGCGGACAGGGTTGGGGGCGCTAGCCCTGAGGGACCATGTGATGTGTCGCTTGAAAGCGACAGGATGGAGGACGGACTCACCACTCCCCCACGCAACGGGAGGGACATTGACGAGCCGGAGCAAGCGAGGTCGTGAGGAAAGAACTCTTCAAAGAAGAGGGCATCGCAGACTCGACGATGCACTGCCGGGAGGGATCCCAGAAGCGCCAAACTTTGGAATGACGGGAAATACCAAGGAAGGTGCAGGGACATCCGCGGGGAGCGAGCTTGCCGCCTTGCTGCGGGGCGGGTAGCCAGACAATGGCCACGCAGCCCTAGACGCGAGTCGGGCGGAGGTCAGCCCGCTAACCGCACCAGTGCTGGTACGGCATGGACTGGCGGGGAAAAGGGTCGTGGGAAATTCGGTTATAGACCCACGTCATGTAGGCCATGGCTTTGAAGTAGAAGCCATGAGGGAGGCCAAACTCGACTTGCATGGTGCGGACGGCTCACACGCGTGTGAGAGTGTGTGGTTGCGTCGTCTGTTGTCCGAGTTGTGTCAGTCTGTCGCATCCATCACCTTGTATTGTGACAATGAAAGTGCCATGGCCATTGCAGATAATGACGGTGTGCATCACACTCGCACAAAGCACATCAAAGTTGAGTATCACTATGTGCATTCGTTGTTGCACGACGGCAGCATCAGCATCGTGTGGGTTGAGACAGCACGATAGCTGGCTGACTTCCTGACAAAGGCACTGAAGCGGGACTTGTTTAAGAAGGCTATGAGTTCAGTCGGCGTGCGTCCGTGACTTGCTTTCTTTGTCTCTGCCTGCACTTCTGCGTGTCTTGGGGGAGTCTGTGTGTTGACCGTGTCCCTGCCCGCCCATGTGCACTACGCCTGTGAGTCATGGGGGAGTGTTGGTTTTTGCGCTCATTGTGCTCAGTTGTGTCCTCCCGGCTTGTGTACATCGGCGTGCAGATGACTGACGGCGAGACTCGACGCCGATGGAGTGTCGTCCGGTGGAGCCGACGCACGCTGAGGTCGTCTCGCAGTTCACTGGAGCCCCCTCTCTCCGGCGACGTGCTCAGCTCCATCGGCAAGCCTCCTCGGCGGTTGCGCTGCCGGTAGTAACTGCCACCACAGTCGCTGTTTGCATGCGTCTAGCGCGTACTGTCGTGCCTGCGTCGTCATGCGCTGCCTAGGGTCCCAGTTGCATGTTGCATGGCCCCGTTTGGCAGCATAAACCATCGTGGGCACTACCTGGGTTCAAGCTGCCATAACTCCTCGCTACTGTTTTTCTAGCAGATTCTGACCGCACGGCTGCGTTCGCAGCGTCGGTATTATGGTATGGTCCAGTTTTCAGGCAAAACGGCCGACGCCCGGGTTTTGGGCTGTCGGCCGTCTGGCAGGCCTCACCGAGAAAACCTGCCAGCCTGAAATTCGCTGTTTTCTGATTGGCTGATGAACTGAGTAACAAGCTGTACAGAGCTGGGGGGGGGGGGCTAGAACTTGGAGGGGTCCCCCATTGCTGTTCATCCTTCATTCCTAATCAGTTACTATCAGTTTTCAGCTGCTTTCTTGTGCTAACTCTGGCGCACACGTTTCTGAGTAACAAACCTAGAGCTTCCAGACTTAGACTCTAGAGCAGCAGACTGAGGGGGCAGCTGACTTAAGCAACGAGCGTGGAAGCCCGCACGCTGCATCAACAACGCTGCTGCCCCAACCTGCTGCATAGTTTTCCATTTGCTGCTGCAGTTGCCAACGCCGGTGTTGCTGCTGCTACAGGGTGCCGATTGTAGTTGCTAGGAAGTTGCTTGGTTAGACCGCGTGTGGTGGGACTGGTGAGGGCAACAACACGCGATGCTCGGTACACGCCATGGATGCGGTAACTTGCTTAGAGTTTTGCACCCAACCAAGACAAGAGGGACAAGGGGGAGCGAGAGCGAGAAGTACCAGTGAGCACTTGCTCACCACGAGCGTCGAGCTCGAGTGGGCAAGTGCCGCCACCCGGGGGTCGAGCCCGACCTCTCGGATTAACCGAGGGCGGCTACTCACCAACGCACGGTCAAGACCGGCATGGTGGCCCCGTAAGGATTAGCACCCGGGCAATATGCAGCTCCCCCATCACAAGTAGGGCAAGATAAAATGATGCAGGGCACGGCAATGAGAATGTACGGCCCTAGCATCTACCGCATCACACAGAGAGTCATAGAGAATCATGTAGAGTCATGCCATGGTAACATTGGCGCCAGACAGCGCCCCTGGGTCCAGCAACAACTTGAGGGCATTGGCGGTTCCA
Source organism: Penium margaritaceum (assembly GCA_023375785.1). NCBI lineage: Eukaryota > Viridiplantae > Streptophyta > Zygnematophyceae > Desmidiales > Peniaceae > Penium > Penium margaritaceum. Next base: position 15,612 of record SZWC01007728.1, on the reverse strand, counting down.
GCCAGGATGATCGTGTCAGCCATCTCCCCAGGCAGTACCATGGTCATTCAATCTGTACATGAGTGTGTGGAGAATGTGGGAGGCAAGAGGGCATAGAGTTATGAGTTGCTAACGAACTTCAACACTCCCCCATGACCCACAGACATGCAACCCACACACATATAGAGAGTAGTCACGAGCGATGAGCACAGAGAGGGAATACGAGCAATCAACCAGGTTCATGCGGACTGATGAGACCCACAGAGTGAACAACACTTTTGAAGACATTGCGACCGAGGGCCTTAGTGAGAAAATCAGCTCTCAGAGACCGTGTATCCACCCAAGCGACCTGGACAATGCCAGCAGCAATGCACTCACGAACAAAATGATGCTCCACATTGATGTGTTTGGTGTGTGAATGATGCATGCCAGTGTCTTCTGCAATGGCCTTCGTGCTTTGGTTATCACAGCGCAGAGTGATGCAGCGGATGGGTACATGTAGCTGTTGTAACAGGCAACACAGCCAGACAGCTTCACAAGTGCCTGCGCCCAGTGCGACATACTCAGCCTCAGCAGTCCTGCGTGCCACACACCCTTGCTTGCCACTTTTCCAGGAAACTGCAGTGCCACCGACCAAGAAGATGTATCCTGTGCGGCTGCGAGCATCAGAATCATGCGCCCAATCACTGTCCGTGAAGCCATCCACTACGACAGAGGGCTGTGCACGAAAGAGCAGTCCGACACGGGGGGTGGAGAGAGCGTACCGCACCACTCGCAGGGCTGCCTCGAGGTGACGCTCCCGGGGACACTGGGAGAACTGTGACAAGAAGTTCACTGCAAAGGCAACATCTGCACGTGTAGTCGTGGCGAGGTACATTAGGGAGCCAATGACTCGGAGATAGTCAGTGGTATCCACTGCCTCCCCCAGTTTGGTGAGATCAAGTGACTTCAAGAGAGACTGCCCGGCAGGCGTAATGGGAGTGGACGCAGTGGGAATGGAGGTAAGGAGTGGCGCAAAGCGCTCCCCCAGGCTACGCACATATTCAGCCTGGTGCACATGCAAGACCCGTCGTGCACCATCACGCTCCAACTCCATCCCTAGAAAGACACGGGCTTGACCAAGATCTTTCATCTTGTATGCCGCTTGCAGAAGGGATTTGGCGGCAGTCACAGAGGCGGCATCGGGAGAGGCAATGAGGAGGTCATCCACGTACACAAGAATGGCAACAAGTGGTTTGGTGGGGGGCCCGAGAAAGAGAGCTAGATCCACTACACTCTGTTTGTACCCTCCTTTTTCAAGGGTGGCTGTAATCTCTTGGTTCCAACACCGTGGAGACTGCTTGAGACCATAGAGGGCCTTGCGTAAATGCCAAACCCGGTTTGTGCCATCAGAGAAGCCTGGTGGTTGAACCATGTAGATTTCTTCGTCGAGCTTGCCATGAAGGAAGGCGTTGTTGACATCCATCTGCTCAAGTTCCCAGTCATGCTGTGCGACTAGGCTGAGTAGAGCTCTGGCTGTGGTGTAGCGGCCGACTGGGGCAGAGGTCTCATCAAAGTCCACTCCTGGGATTTGAGAGAAGCCCTTGGCCGTGAGACGAGCCTTGTATCGCTCAACCGTGTTGTCTAGATTCAGTTTGCGACGGTACACCTATTTGGCAGTAACTGCCTTGCGACCGGGTGGGAGATCAACAAGCTCATACACGCCATGATCAGACAGTGCATCAAGCTCGGCCTTCATGGCCTGCTCCCACAGCAGGGAGTCAGTGGCACCACGGGCTGCCTGAACAGTCTACGGTTCGGGAGAAAGAGGTGAGAGGCCGACAGCCGCAAAACATGAGGCTACATACCCGGCAACGGATGAGGTCACCGCGGAGTGGAACTCTTGTTCGACAAGAGAGTAGCCAAGTGCGGTGTTGGGATGGACAACAAAAGAGGCTGTAGACAGACCAGAGGCAGTGAGACCAAGGGCACGGAGGCCAGGGTCACCAGAGATGACCGGTTGAGACTGAGAGGGAAGAGCCCGAAGGCGACCACCGCGAGTGTAGGGTGAGACTGGGAGAATGGACGGGGGGCGCTCAGAGGAGGAGGGCGCAACAGGGCAAGGCGAGCTAGAGGGAGAGGACGAGGCAAGAGGGAGCTCCGAGGCAACAGGGGGCTCCGAGGCAACAAGAGGCTCAGAGACAGCACCAAGAGTGGGAGAGGAGGAGGATCCGGCAGGGGAGCCGATAGGGGCGCTGGAGGTGCTGGGCGAGTCCAAGGGACCCGAGACGGGTAAGGAAGCTGGGGAGGGGAATGTAGACAATGGAGAGCCCAGAGGAGCAGAAGGTGAGACAGGGGGAACCGAGGGACGTACCGAGGGAGGAAGAGTTGGCCCGGAGGGCAGAGAGCCACCCCCACCCCGAAGAGGCGGAGCGAGGGACCCACTGAAGCGGGGAGCGTCACCTTCAAACAGATGCTCAAAGAACAGGGCGTCACGAGATTCAACAACACGACAGCGGGAAGGATCCCAAAAGCGCCATGCTTTGGAGAAGGGAGAGACGCCTAGAAAGATGCAAAGTCGACCACGCGGGGACAGTTTGCCATCGCGTTGGTCGAAGGGTACCCAAACGGAGGCAAGGCAGCCCCAAACGCGCGCAAGTCGCACGTCAGCACGGCGACCAGTCCATCGCTCGAAGGGGGTGACAGTGCGAGGAAGGGGTCCATGTGGGATGCGATTCCAGACCCACATCATGTAGGACATGGCTTCAAAGGCAAAGAGAGGAGACTGTCCGGAGGCAGAGAGTAGAGAACGAACACCGTCAGCAAGGGTGCGGTTCCAGTGCTCAGACACCCCATTTTGTTGGGGAGTGTAGGGAGCGGTGGACTCAAGCCTGACCCCGTGAGACTCAAGGAAGCGGGATGTGGGACCATAGAATTCACCACCACGGTCACTGCGGAATACACGTAGGGAGCGCTGACATGCGCGTTCGACCTGAGGGAGCCAGGACTCAATGACGTCAGCAACATCACTTTTGTGCCGTAGAGCAAAGACCCAACGATAACGAGAGAAGTCGTCAGTATGACACAGGACGTACCGACCAATGCCACCCAGGAAATCCTGGGGTAAGGGGCCCATGACATCGGCATGCACTAGGTCAAGAGGATGCGAGGTGGTGGACTCAGAGGTGGAGAAGGGAGAGCGGTGCATTTTGCCCGTGGTACAGTCAAGACAGGTGGACGTGCACGGAGGGGGAAACATGGCAGGGTCAAGGCCATGAGCAGGCTGGAGGCGAAGAAGGCACTGGATCGCGGCATTGTGAATGTGACAGAGGCGACGATGCAGGAGATCAACATGGTCGGGAGACAGAGAGGGGGCAACATGTACAAAGGCAGAGGCAACGGAAGGTGAGGGCAGCGTGAGAGGGACACGAAACAAGCGATCACAGCAAATGCCGCGCAGAACAACACGGCCAGAGGACCGGAGGGAGATGGATGCAAGACCGCGGCTGGACGAGAAGTCCATGCCCTGGTCGTCAAGGGTGGTCACTGAGAGAAGACTGACCTCGAGGTCAGGAACGTACAAGACGTCAGAGAGGTACACAGTGCCCCCGGGACCAACAAAACGAACGACACCAACACCTTGGACAGGAAGAAGCTGGCTTGAGCCAGTTCGGACAGAGCGGACAGACTGAACGGGTCCGAGGGATACGAAGGAGGAACGACAGGATGTCATGTGATGGGTGGCCCCTTAATCAATGATCCAGAGGCCAGACGATGCACGAGTGGAGGGCAACACCAGACAGACAGCAACAGTGCCACGAAGGGAGGAAGATGTATGACCGAGGCGTGAGGGGTACGTGTGAAATTGCCACTCTTCAATCCAAGCACGATCATCAGGCATTTCCCCTTGCACACCACCAGAGGGAGAGCCACGGAGGGTAACATCAGACGCACAGGACAAAGTAGAGGATTGGCCACCCACACTCTCACCTCCCAGAGTGCGAAGATGAAGCAGCTCGGCCAGGCGGTACTCAAGGGTGCGCTCCTCATCGCGGCGATCAGAGGAGCGCTCAGAGGAGCGATCGGAGGAGCGGTCAGAGTAGTGGCCGTCGTCACGAGTCCAGTGAGGGACAGAGTAGTGGGAGGACGGGGGCCCGTAGTAGGGCCCAGATGGTGGTGGCACCCAGCCCAAGGGACTGGATGCGGCCGGTGTCTGTTGAAGAGGAGCAAGTGTGGTAGTGAGGGCTGAGGTAGATGGAGATGAGGAAGAGGATGAGACAGTCACTGCGGCAGCAGCGGAGGAGGATGTGACGCCGGTGCGCGCCCAGTGGGCACGCATGGAGGATGCAAGGCGCACATCGTCACGTGGGGCATGACACTTGGGCGCAGAGTGCCCAGTAGCACCACAGTTCCAACAAGTGACATTGGCTGCAGGTGAGGTAGAGTGCTTGCCCCCCCGCCCACCCCCACGCCCTCGGCCTCCACGACCGCCGCCGCGGCCGGAGCCAGAGCTACCATCCCCGTTGCGAGAGGCACCCTGAGTGGAGTGCACAGAAGCCTGAGAGGAGGAGGCAGCAGAAGAAGCTGCAGTGGAGGAAGGGGATGAGGATGTAGTGGCTGCTGCAATGGCGGCGCGATGCATGCGTTCGTTTTGAAGTGAGTTCCACCAGTCAGTGAGACGTGCAGCAGTGAAGTCAAGCAATGGGCCAATGCCCGGTGGGGCATTGGCAGGGACAGGCAAAGAGGCAAGATGCTCTAGCTCGGCCTGGGAGACATGAAGGTAGAGATCAGACAGTTCAGGAATGAGGCCAGCGACAATAGAAAGGCAGGCAGAGAGTGGACCTGGGGCAGCTTTCCCAAGGTCCCTCAGCAGTCACAAACTACGCGCCCAATACTCATCTGCAGTCTCATCCGCCCACATCTGCAGGGTGTTGAACTGCACGGTGAAAGCACTCTGAGCAGCGTGTCCAGTGATGGTCTTCCGACGACGAATGAGTGCATAAGCTCCCACCGGATCAGCAGTGGTGCCTCTGATGGGATCGGCATTGTACGTACCGATGTCATCTTGGAGGTTCTCGGGACCGGGGTTGATGAGTGCCCGTACAGCACGGGCCACCTCCGCTGGCTGGGGGACAAACGGCGGCTTCGCAGGCGAGTAGTACTCCCACAGTAGTTTACCCTGAGCCCACGCGCTGAAGCGTGTCTCCCAAGAAGTGAAGGTGAGCTTTGAGGTGAAGTGAGGCGGCGGCGTTTCAAAATCCTTTTGGCGTGCTGGTGGGACAGCACCAGCAGAGACTGCTACAGTGGAGGGAGAGGAAGAGTAGGAGTTGGCTGCCCCACCCCCTGGTGGGGCTGATGAACTTGTAGACCCTAATTTGTCAGCAGGAATGGATGCAGCAAAGACTGGGATAGAGCGGAGACGCTCGAACACTAGGGCAGCTACTGAGGCGGCTAGTTCCTGCTGCGCGTCGCGTTCACGATCAAGTTCATCTTGCGCCTTGCGGCGCTCAGCTTGGGCCTCACTAAGGGCGGCCTGGAGGGCCTCTAGCTTGTCTTCCTGTCCTGGCATAGTGGGAGAGCTAGGGCGTCAGGAAGAGGGAGAGAAATTTGACAAGAGAGGAGAGGAGGTGAGATGAGAGAGAAGTCAGGGTGAGAGAGAATCTCACCAGTCTGGTGACGTGGTAGTAGAGCGAAGAGGGGAGCCACCACGGTTGCTGCTGAGGAGAAAAGCACTGCCACCCACCCTGCGACCGCCACGGTAAGGCACAGAAGGCCAGTGACCGTAGCTTCGGTCACTGCTGCAGACGCTGAAGCAACGAGAACCCCTCTGGTGACGTGTGGAGTGAGCTCCCGTGGAGCACCTGTGGGAGTCAGAACGGCACATGCGGTAGAGGCGCGGATGGAGCCAACAGCGGCTGCAGTAGCGTCAGCTGTAGATGAGGCTGCAGTTGCGACAGAAGCTGCTGCTACAGTGACCTGAGTGGCAATGTTTGCTGCTGCTGCTGCAAGCAGTGTGAAAGAGGCTGCAACGTGGGCGTATGCGTCTGCTGCACACCCGACTGCCGTTTGAGTGGGTGCCCTGCAAGCACGGGCAGTGGCAGCGAAGGTTGCAGCCGCCCCTGCTACTGCGTCAAGCACGGCTCCAGCCAAGCCGATGGAATCTGTATGCACGTGAAGTACAGGGATGACGCCAGGGACCCCTGGGGTTGGTGATGTCTCAGCAGAGGTAGCGGTGGCGGGAGATGGACCGACAGTGGTGTTGGCAGTAGACGCGGATGTGAAAGGTGGGGTGCCGGCTGCAGGTTGCATTGCTCGACGGCGAGGAGGGGACGGCGGCAGATCGTCCGCTGTGTAAACCTGCCGGTTGATTTCCTCCTCGCGCTCAGCAGCTTTCCTCTCCAAATCACCTCGCCAGTGGTCTGAGTCAAGCATGCGAAACCAGAGGGGTGTGTCATAGTCTGGTGGTGACGGGGGGTCGTGGTCCCTTGGGTCCTCCCACTCGTCGTCAGCGTGACGTGCAGCAGTCCGAGGAGAGTCAAGCTCCTCGTCGGGGGTCCGTCGAGCGGCGGTGAATCCAGGATGGCGACAATGGAGATGAAAGGAATGTGCAGAGGCACGGTGGTATGCTGAGATGTACGGTGATGCACAGAGAGCCGTGAGGGTGCTCGAGGTTGCCCGTAGAGCTTGGAGATGCGGAAGTGCCGTCTCGGAAAGCCGAGTGCAGTTGCGGACAACAACGGGGAGAGAAGAGATGGCTGAAAGAGCAGCCCAGAGAACAACTGAGGGTGGGTAGCACCGAAGAGCAGTTGAGGGGCGACGGAGAGTCGCGAAAAGCCCGAGAGCGGTGAGAGGGGCACCCGAGGGTGATGGGGAGCCCGAGGGCCACCGCGTGCAGCCGAGAGGGACTGCTGAGAATAGAGAGCGGCTGAGAGCAGCTGCAACAAAAGGTCAGGGACCGGGAGCTGGCAAGCAGCTCAGGGCAGCGGAGGCCGCGAAGAACGGGCTGGCGGGCGGTACAGCACCCGATGATCTCGAAGAGTCGAGAGCAGCCAAGAGGGGAAGCGAGAACGGCTGCAGTGGGCTACCAATGAGTGAGGGCAGCATCGTCTAACTGTGCTGCTACTCCAGGCCGAAGAGACGGCCGGCGGCGAAGAACATCCGCTACTGAAATGAACGGGCCATGAGAGGCGTGGGCCGCGGGACATCAAGGACCAAGATCGACGAGCGGTGTGGTAGGATCCTCACTGCTCTGATACCAGTAGTTGCTAGGAAGTTGCTTGGTTAGACCGCGTGTGGTGGGACGGGTGAGGGCAACAACACGCGGTGTTGGTTGTTTGCGCTCATTGTGCTCTGTTGTGTCCTCCCGGCTGGTGTACATCGGCGTGCAGATGACTGACGGCAAGACTCGACGCCGGTGGAGTGTCGTCCGGTGGAGCCGACGCACGCTGAGGTCGTCTCGCTGTTCGCTGGAGCCTCCTCTCTCCGGCGACGTGTTCAGCTCCATCGGCAGGCCTCCTCGGCGGTCGCACTGCCGGCAGTCACTGCCGCCGCAGTCGCTGTCTGCATGCGTCCAGCACGTACTGTCGTGCCTGCGTCGTCGTGCACTGCCTAGGGTCCCAATTGCGTGTTGCATGACCCTGTTTGGCAGCATAAACAGTCGTGGGCACTATCTGGATTTAGGCTGCCATAACTCCTCGCTACTATTTTTCTAGCAGATTCTGACCGCACGGCTGCGTTCGTAGCGTTGGTATTATGGTATGGTCCAGTTTTCAGGCAAAACGGACGACGCCCGGGTTTTGTGCTGTCGACTGCCTGGCAGGCCTCACCGAGAAAACCTGCCAGCCTGAACTGAGCTATTTTCTGATTGGCTGATGGACTGAGTAACAAGCTCTACAGAGCTGGGGGGGGGGGCTAGAACTTGGAGGGGTCCCCCATTGCTGTTCATTCTTTATTCCTATTCAGTCATTGTCAGTTTTCAGCTGCTTTCTGGCGCTAACTCTGGCGCGCGCGTTTCTGAGTAACAAAACCCAGAGCTTCCAGACTTAGACTCTAGAGCAGCAAATTGAGGGGGCAGCTGACTTAAGCAACGAGCGTGGAAGCCCGCACGCTGCATCAACAACACTGCTGCCCCAACATGCTGCATAGTTTCCAGCTCGCGATGCACGGTACACGCCATGGATGCGGTAACTTGCTTAGAGTTTTGCACCCAACCAAGACAAGAGGGACAAGGGGGAGCGAGAGCGAGAAGTACCGGTGAGCACTTGCTCACCACGAGCGTCGAGCTCGAGTGGGCAAGTGCCGCCACCCGGGGGTCGAGCCCGACCTCTCGGATTAACTGAGGGCGGCTACTCACCAACGCACGGTCAAGACCGGCATGGTGGCCCCCTAAGGATCAGCACCCGGGCAATACGCAGCTCCCCCATCACAAGTAGGGCAAGATAAAATGATGCAGGGCACGGCAATGAGAATGTACGGCCCTAGCATCTACCGCATCACACAGAGAGTCATAGAGAATCATGTAGAGTCATGCCATGGTAACATTGGCGCCAGACAACGCCCCTGGGTCCAGCAACAGCTTGAGGGCATTGGCGGTTCCAGTTAGGATGATCGTGTCAGCCATCTCCCCAGGCAGTACCATGGTCATTCAATCTGTACATGAGTGTGTGGAGAATGTGGGAGGCAAGAGGGCATAGAGTTATGAGTGGCCAACGAACTTCAACACCGATGATGCTGGTGTTGTGCGGAGGAACATGGCACAAGGTTGCTGCTGCTGCTTCAAGGCGCCGATGCTGCTGCTGGTGCACGAAGGAGTGTGGCACAGGACTGTGCATGTTGATGCTGCAATGCTGCTTGCTGCTGCTCAGGCCGCCAGTTGAGGGAGGATTTGGAGTTTGCTGCGGCCTGAGCGTGCAGAAGCAGGGCTGCATAGATGGAGCCCGTGGGTGGAAAAGGAAACTATGCAGCGTGTTGGGGCAGCAGCGTTGTTGATGCAGCGTGCGGGCTTCCACGCTCGTTGCTTCGGTCAGCTGCCCCCTCAGTCTGCTGCTCTAGAGTCTAAGTCTGGAAGCTCTGGGTTTTGTTACTCAGAAACGTGCGCGCCAGAGTTAGCGCCAGAAAGCAGCTGAAAACTGACAATGACTGATTAGGAATGAAGAATAAACAACAATGGGAGACCCCTCCAAGTTCTAGGCCCCCCCCAGCTCTGTAGAGCTTGTTACTCAGTTCAACAGCCAATCAGAAAATAGCTCAGTTCAGGCTGGCAGGTTTTCTCGGTGAGGCCTGCCAGGCAGCCGACAGCCCAAAACCCGGGCGTCGTCCGTTTTGCCTGAAAACTGNGCGTACGTCGGCTCCACCGGACGACACTCCATCAGCGTCGCGTCTCGCCGTCAGTCATCTGCACGCCGATGTACACAAGCCGGGAGGACACAACAGAGCACAATGAGAGATATGCAAAAACCAACACTCCCCCATGACTCACAGGCGCAGTGCACATGGGCGGACAGGGACATGGTCAGCATCCAGACTCCCCCAGGACATGCAGAGACGCAGGCAGAGATAAAGAGAGAGTCACTCACGGACGTACACCGACCGAACTCACAGCCTTCTTGAACGAGTCGCGCTTCAGTGCCTTGGTCAGGAAGTCAGCCAACTGCCGTGCTGTCTCAACCCACACGACGCTGATGCTGCCGTCATGCAACAATGAACGCACATAGTGTTACTCAACGTTGATGTGCTTTGTGCGTGTGTGATGCACGCCGTCATTGTCGGCGATGGCCATGGCACCCTCATTGTCACAATGCAACGTGATGGATGGGACAGACTGACGCAACTCGGACAACAGACGACGCAACCACACACTCTCACACGCGCCTGATCCAAGAGCCACGTACTCAGCCTCAGCAGTGCTGCGTGCGATGCACCCCTGCTTGCCACTGTGCCAGGACACAGCCGTGCCGCCAATCAGAAAGATCCAGCCTGTGCGACTCTTTCCGTCCGGACTACCGGCCCAGTCGCTGTCGGTGTAGCCCACTACGACAACAGACGGTTGACGGCGGAACATGAGTCCTCGCCGAGGAGTCGAGACGACATAGCGTAGTACTCGGATCGCGGCCTCGTGGTGGAGGTGACGCGGCTCCTGAGAGAACTGGGCCAGGAGGTTGACGGCGAACGCGATGTCTGGACGCGTCGTCGTCGCCAGGAACATCAGTGACCCGATGACTCGCAGGTACGTGGTCACGTCAACTGGCTCCCCCACAACAGCTGGGTCAGGACTCTTCAGCTTCACCTGGCCATCGGGCGACATGGGTGAGGATGCGCTCGGCACGAGTGGCAGGTCCTCGGCGAAGCGAGTGGACAGGGTCTGCACGTAAGCAGCCTGATGGACATGGAGAATGCCCTGGGAGCGATCATGCTCGAGCTCCATGCCCAGGAAGACTCGGGCAGACCCGAGATCCTTCATCTGGTAGGTGGCGTGCAGCAGTTCCTTGACGCGCTGGATGGCAGCCGTGTCTGGCGACGCAATGAGGAGGTCGTCGACGTACACCAGGACAGCAGCGAAGGTCTGGCCTCGCGGACTGACAAACAGTGCAGGGTCTGCGGTGCTGCGCTGGAGCCCACCACGAAGGAGCGTGCTGCTGATCTCCTGGTTCCAGCACCGGGGCGACTGCTTCAGGCCATAGAGGGCCTTACGCAGGCGCCACACTCT
>SZWC01007727.1:63456-100852 GCA_023375785.1 Penium margaritaceum | reverse complement strand
GAGGTCTCAAGTAGGTTTCTTAAGCAAAGTGACACTGTAGTCCACTATAGATGCAAGGACTGAAGTAGGTCTTGGAACAGGCATGGGCCGACGGCCGGCGGGAGACAAATGACGGCGCGGCCAGAGTGAGAGAGAGGCCGTGCGTCGTAGAATGCCTCTGCGTCTAGCGGAGATCACCACCGGCCGCCGGATCCACATGCACTGCACACCCGCGGCCACACACGAGACACAGCAGAATATATACACAGGGTTATCACGCCTCCTCTTTCTTTGGACCCATGGTTATCTGTTCTTCGCCAATGATGTGGCCCAAAATATCGATCAAACGGCAACCCAAGTAGCACTTTGTGAGTTTTCCAAAAACTTATATCTTTGTAACATCTCAAGAACTTTTGGAGATGTCCATTGTGCTCCTCCAGGAAGCGGTTGTACACAAGGATGTCGTCTATATACACAACGTTCAAGGTACGGGCAAAAGAAATTGTTCATCACCGCCATAAATTTTGTGGGGGCGTTGATGAGTCCAAATAGCATGAACGTGAACTCAAGGTGCCCGTATCTGGTACGCAATCTTGTCTTCTCAGCATCCTTATTAGATATATAAATCAGATGATAGCCGCTGTGTAGATCGATTTTGCTCAAAATTTTAAGCCCCATGGAGTTGATTGAAAAGTTCATCTGCTCTTGGGAGGGAGTAGCGATTCTTGATGGTTATATCGTTCAATGCTCTCTAGTCCACACACATCTGTATTTCTCTTATTTTATTATTCACAAAAATTACTGGTACTGTGTAGGGTGACATGGAGGTTCAAATTAATCCCTATCCGAGCATCTCATCTAGTTGCTTCTGAGTTTGGTTAACTCCTGATCAGTGATCCGATAGGTCCCCTTCACCATCGGTTTGTTACTCGACTTCAGGTCGACCGGATGGTCAATGTTACGCAACGGTGATAACTCTTTGTTACGGATTGCCTCGTGCCATGTCCTGGTGTTGCTGTTTTCAAGGCGATGGCTCCAGATCCTTGTACAGAGATTTTTTGCATGCATGGATGAATAGTTCAGAAACTAGAGTACATGATGGACTAGCTGCAATTCGAATCGTAGCAATTGGCTAAGAATTGAGGGAGTTATGGTCCGTCAAATTTGGGAGGTGGTGCTGGCCGTCTGGGTTTGGACGCCAGACTTGGTACTGGCCGAAAAATTGATCCGGCAGTGACCAGTTCGACTCCCACTACGCACACCATAGCCGAGGTACCCCTTGGGGGATTCTAGGAGCAATATCCCATGGTTCATTGGAGCCATGTGCGCTTCGGAATGGCGGTCTGGTGCTTCATTGGGGTCCAGGGTGCTTTGGGTGCCCGTCACTCACGCTAGTGCTCTGTCAGGGACAGAGACTCAATGTTGCACTCTGAGTCGCGTATCGGGCGCTATGGTGGTCCAAATCGGGCATGGTGTGGTGCATTAGAAAACTTTTGACTACAAATATAACGTTTTTTACGTCTTCCTTGTCCAGATTTCCACGTAAAATTGATCCCCAGCCCTTTGAACTTTGGGTGGTGCTGAATTCTGTCAGGACTCTGCTCACATAGTGTGTGGTGACCAGAAAGCGCACACTTTGTCTAAGACTGCTTCCCGAAAGAGTTGTGAACCTCAGGACGTGGTCAGGCCATGTTAGAGCCACATTTCCAACAAAGGGTTGTGGGCCCACAGCCCTGACTGGTCCCAAACGTTCACGGCTTCCGCAGCAGACCGCAGGAACGTTTTGGACAACCTCGCTATCAATGTCTGACGACCCGGGTAGCAGAAGTGCAACATGGAGCTCAGAACGAAGTTGCAGATAACATAGAAGTAGGCGAGTGGCCCTGGCTTTGGGTTCTGGAGGTGGCACTTTGAGATCTACCTCGCACATAAAGGGCTACTCGACCTGATGAAGGGTACGGAGGTGCTCGACGAGAAGACCGCGGCAGACGAGGACTAGTAGACCTTTGCAAAGAAAAATACCAAGGCGCTCATACTCCTGCTGCCGTCTACCGTCAAGAACCAAAAGGGCTACTTCCAAGGCAATACATTGGCCACTGAGGCGTGGAAAAAAGCTCTACACCATCCAAAAATCGGCGTCGCTCGCGAACCGGATTTTTGCGATGAAGTGGCTTCTAAGGGTGAGGATCGAGGAGGACGAGGACATCCTCGTTGCCATGTAGCAGATTGAGTCGCTCGCCTTGCACTGCAATGATGTGGGATGGAAGGTCGAATCTCAGCTGTAGGCGATGGCCCTCCTCATGGCTCTACCTGACAGTTGGAGCCCCCTCATTACTGTCCTCAGTGGATGGAAGGAGGACAAACTCACCTATGGTGCAGTCGCCGAATACCTCCACAACGAGGCACAACGTCACAGTGGCGGCGAGGTCTCATTGTCCTCATTGGTCCTGGTCACCAAAACGGGTGGTGGTAGTAGTGGCAGCGAGGGAGGCGGCGGAAAGGGTGGCGACAAGAAGGGCGTCAAGAAAGGTGTGTGTCGCAATTGCGGCAAGGAGGGCCATTGGGCCCGCAAGTGTGCAGACGAGGCGAAGGCGGACGGCAAGGACACCAAAGCCAAGAAGGCGCTTCTTAACGGTACTAAAAACCACAACCTCAAAGGGACCAATAGGTGGTGCCTGGATTCTGGCGTCGAGGAGCACACCCAAGTTGAGAAGGTGGGGTTCGTCCACTACACCAAATCTGCCAAGTTTAAAGTGGTCGCGAACGACAAAGTTGAGCCGGCGGCCGGCCAAGGAGACGTTGAGGTGGAGGTGGAGATGAACGGTAAGAAGATGTTGCGTGTCATCCGTGATGTGCAACATGTCCCCGGCTTGGCTGAAATTCTAAGTGTTAGTCGCTTGACAGATAAGGGGGTATGAGGTGCTCTTCCGTAGGAAAGGCCCAGTGGTGCCCATATATGGCAGTGGCAAAGTTGTGCTGGAGGCAAAGCGCGAGGGCAGTCTCTACATCGTGGAGACAAAGGTGATCCCCGCAGCAGCAGATGGAGCAGATTTGCAAGAACGTGCCATCAACTTGGCCAAAGGAGGGGGAGCTGATCTGGAGCTCTGGCACCGGCGGCTAGGGCATCCGTCGCCCGTAGTCGTGAAGGAGATGGCAAAACACAATATGGTACACGGCCTCGACATCACCGGTACAGTAGACGTGGTAGCAGATGCAACAGCGCACAAAAAGTGTGAGCCTTGCATTTGGGGCAAGGCAAGGCGCAAGCCATTCAATGAGAATGTGGGGCACGTCCAGGAACTGCTGGAGATCGTGCATAGTGATGTGTGCGGACCGTCCAAAATGCCATCAAAAGGCGGTGAGTGGTACTTTTTCACCTTCATCGATGCCTGTAGAACAAAACACTACATTTAATTCATGCAGCGGAAAGGCATGGTGATGGACTAGGTGAAGGAGTTCGTCGCTGCGGTGGAGAGGCAGACTGGCTGCAAGGTCAAAGTGCTACGTAGCGACAACGGTGGAGAGTACGTGGACTGTAGTGGATGGTTGAAGCAGCGGGGCATAAAGTGGGAGCACACAACTGCCTACTCGCCACAGTCTAACGGCGTGGCGGAGCGAGCAAACCAGATGCTGCTGAACATGGTGCGGACGATGCTCATGGATGCTAGATTGCCACAGAGCTCTTGGGTGGAAGCGGTGCGGTATGGCAAGCTACACCATCAACCTAATCCCTACGGCGGTACTGAAGGGGAAGAGCAGCTCGAAGACACCGCAAGAGGTACGGAGCGGGCGCAAGACAAGTGTGGCGTACATGAAGGTCTTTGGGTGCAAGGCGCATGCGATGGTGCAGGCGACACAACAGCATGACAGAGAACTGGATCCACGTGCCAAGTTGCGTCTCTTCCTTGGCTACGAGAGCGCACTTAAGGCGTACTGGCTCTACGACATGAGCAAGGAGGAGGTCTTCAGCAGCCGTGACATTGATTTCAATGAGCAGCAGACCTAAAGCAGCAGGAGTAGTGACATCAGCGTGGTGGACGCTTCAAAGCAAGGGGAGTGGTTCCAGCTCCTAACCCATGAGGAGGAGCCGGCGGACACTGACACTGACAAAACGTCTTCGGAGTGCGACGGTGCTCGGGCACAACAGGACGGTGGTGCAAATGCAGGTGTTGTAGAGGCGCAGTAGCCGAAGCAGAGGAGGCCAAGGACGCAAACGGAGCTGTTGTGGAGCGGCAAAAGAACCAGCCGCCGGCATCACCAAAATCACCGTGACGCAGCTGAAGGCAGTAGAATGCGGCAAAACGATACGACACAACAATGGTCAGCTGGATCGGCATGGCGTAGTGCATGATGGCAGCCGTAGCGGAGTCAAAAACCGTGCAAGAGGCGTTTCCACGGCCCGAAGTGGAGCAGTGGGACCTAGCTATCAAGTCAGAGCTGGTGTCCATTACGAATGAAAAACACTTAGGAGCTCGTGGACCGGCCGAAAGACGCCAGGGTCATCGGCTCCAAGTGGGTCTTCAAAACAAAGTACACCAAAGAGGATAAAGTGGAAAAGTACAAGGCGCAGCTGGTGGAAAAGGGGTTTGCACAATGCAAGGACGAACACTACGACGAGATATTTGCCCCCGTAGCTAAGTTCACGAGCATCCGGACGATCCTTGGGGTGGCAATTTCCAAGGACATGGAGCTGCACCAAATGGACTTAAAAACTACGTTCCTGAACGACAGTCTTGACAAGGAGATCTTTATGGAGGTGCTGGAGGGGGTGGACGTGCCGGAGGGCAAGGTGTGCAAGATGTGCAAGTCCTTGTACAGGCTAAAACAGTCACCGTGGTACTGGTACCAGCAGATGGATGGCTACATGGCACAGCTCGGCTTCAAGCATTTTGAATCAGAACATAGTGTGTACGTGCAGCGCAACAACTAGCTCCATCATATTGTTGCACTCTATGTGGATGACCTGATTTTGTGTTCGTCTGATCTGCAGGCTCTACAGCATCTGAAGGAGCAACTGAGTAGCAGATTTCAGATGTCCGACATGGGGGAGTTGGAGTACTATCTCGGGGTGAGCATAACGTGGAACTGGAGGGCGTGCACGTTTGAGCTGGGGCAGGTCAGTTACATGGCCGAAGTGCTGAAGCGGTACGACATGGAGGAATGAAAACCAGTTGGCAGCCCGGTCTCCACAACCTGTGACCTGAGCGCGGCAATGTCGTTGCAAACAAAAGAAGAGCGGTAGGATATGGCGGGGGTGCCGTACCAGTCCGCGGTGGACAGTCTCATGTACGCCATGGTGGCGGATCGACCGGACCTGGCCTACGCGGTGGGTCAAGTGAGCAGATACATGGCCGGTCCAGGGCCACTACACTGGAAGACAGTCAAGTGCATCCTCCGCTAATTGCAGACGAGGAGGCACGCGCGACTGAGGTTTGAAGGCAAGGGGAGGACCGACCCCTTGCGTCTGGTCTACTATACGGACGCAGACTACACCAGAGATGTGGACAAGCGGAATTCCACCTCCAGCTATGTGTTCTTCCTCTCAGGTGATGTGGTCTCATGGTGCAGCAGAAAACAAGACTGTGTTGCCACCTCAACAATGGAAGCGGAGTACATCGCGTTGGTCGAAGCAGACAAGGAGGCGGTGTGGCTCCGTAGGCTATTGGAGAAGCTCGGCATGTCGCAACGAGAGCCTAAATTGGTACAAGAGGACAACACCGGCTCTATCTCACTGACTAACAACCCGACACAGCACAGGAGGACAAAGCACATTGACGTGTGCTACCACGATACGCGCAACATGGTCCAAAAGGGACAGGTTGTTCTACAACATTGTAGTCCGACGCACATGGTTGCGCATTGCTTGACCAAGGCGCAACCCAGAGATCAGCACGTCCTCAATGCGGCAGGCCTTGGGCTTACGGGCTATGATGGGCTCAAGAGCACTATGGAAGATGAGCAAGAGTGATCAGGGAGGCATCCGGCATTGCAAGAGCAAGGGGGAGATTGTTACATATTGCCCCATACCATGCCCTGGAGTTGCCGTTTTCAGGGTGATAGCTCCAGATCCTTGTACAACACATTTTTATATGCATGGATGAATGTTTCTCAAACTAGAGGATATGCTGGACCAGCTGTAATTTGAAGCGCAGTAATGGGCCATGAATTGATGGAGTTATGGTCCGTCAAAGTTGGGAGGTGGTGCTGGCCGTCCGGGTTTGGACGGCAGACTTGGTACCGGCCTGAATATTGATCCGGCGGTGACCAGTTTGACTCCCGCCACGCACACCATGGCCAATGCGCCCCTTGGGGGATGCTAGCAGCAATATCCCATGGTTCATTGGAGCCATGTGCACTTTGGAACGGTGGTCCGGTGCTTCATTGGAGTCCAAGGCGCTTCGGGCGCCCGTCACTCACGCTAGTGCTCTGTCAGGGACTGAGACTCAATGATGCACTCCGAATCGCGTATCAGGCGCTACGGTGGTCCAAATCGGGCGCGGTTTGGTGCGTTGGAAAGCTTTTGACTAGAAATATAACTTTTCTCATGTGGTCCTTGTCCACATAAGCAGTAAAAATTGATCCCTAGCTCTTTTAACTTGGGTGTTGCTGAACTCCGTCAGAACTCTGCTCACATAGTGTGTGGCGCCCACAAAGCGCACACTTCGTCTAAGACTGCTGCCCAAAAGAGCTCTGAACCTCAAGACATCTTCAGGCCACGTTGGAACCACATTTCAAACACTCTTGAGGTAGTTTTTCAGAGAAAACCCGTTTGAACTCCTCGATGAGCTCCGCGAACTCCTTTGGTACAGCTACAAACGTCTCTGGCATGAAGGGCGTTGATGTCGCCTCGGCTGCTACAATTCTTTCCGCTTCCCCTACTTCCACATGGACTAGCCATCCCTGGACTCGGTGCTCCAGGTACCGCTTGGCCATGTCTAGGGATATCGGTTGGCATTTTGTGACTGTTGCAACTTTATCAGCTGCTTCCATCTCTGTAATCGCCGCTATGTTGTAGGTCGCTCGACCAGAGGCATGTGTCCCTTTCTACCATTATTGCTGATGGATAATGTTCCGCTGCTCCATACGGCCTGCGGATTGTGTCAGTCCAAGAAATCTCACCCAAGGATGATTTTGTGGTTACTCATCGGGCAAGTACTCCAGACCGTTACATCGTGCAGATCCCTTGTTTGCAGCCGTAGTAGTTCGCAAAGTCGACAAATATGCAGTCTTTCATTGACGGTTTTTTATGCAATTCTCCAGGTTCTGTTTGCAAACCCAGCTTCCAAACCATGTCGTTGCTCTTGAAATTATGAGAAGTTCCTCCATCCATTAGTGCCGGTACCATTTTTCAACTTTTCCGGCCCCAGTTGCACTCTTAGCAGTATCGCCAGTTACAACCCCAGCTGCAACCTCAGTTGCACTCTTAGCAGTATCGCCAGTTGGTCTTCCTCGTAACCCTCTTCAAACTTTGTGATCTTAGGAACCTTCACTTGCGGTGATGTGAACCGCTCAAATGGGCGATCGATTGACACAGAGTTTTCTGACCAGACAGGAGCCTCGCTGCCTTCTCCCGCCCCTTGCCGTTTTCCGACTCTTTGTTCTTTCTTTACAACTTCCCCCCCTTTTTGGCTTGATAAGACTCTTTCTACAGCCATTTGAGATATGACCCGACTTCTCCCAAGTCCAACAGGGTCGTTGATCGTGTTGATCGATAGCGTCAATCTCCATCGAAGACGAGGCTTCTGTCGTCTATAGCTTCCCTCTGCCACAATGCACATTGTGGCCTTTGTGTTGCCAGTCGTTGGATTCTTGCATCCGAGTGTTGTCGTCGACGCTGTCGATGCGGTTGCATGCTATGATTACCTGCGAAATGTCGAATTGGATGCCGAAAATGGCAATTGCTCGCCAAATATCTTGCTTGAGGCTATTTCTATAGTAGAAACAAAGTTCTTCGGGGACAAGATCGCTGTCGGTAATGATTTCATGGAAATGCCACATGCACTCTGCCACGATGAACTGCCTACGTAGACGTTGGAGTATGTACCGTATGTCTGACTTCTTGTTCAGCCGTCCAAAGGGAGTGAGGATAGCGCGCGTAAAGTCGCTCCATATTTCTGGTGGAGTGAGAGAGAGTCGTGCCATGTCAGATTGATGTGCTCAAAGTGCAGTATGCCTGCAATCGACAATGTGAGTGCTGTCGTGAGAGTTGCGGATCCTGCTCCATCGGTCTCTTGCTGTCGTTGGATAGCCATTAGATTGGACCACCAACTCAAAGCCATGCCACTGAAAAGTGAGGCCGTGAGGTCCATTTTCTTTTTATCGTTGTTGACCCCAGCAGCGGTGAACTATGCCTCCAAACTCGTCAGCTACAACTGGATTATCGGTCCCTTGGAGTTTGCATGATCGAATGGCTCGAGAAGTGCCAGAGAAATCTGGGATTCCCTTGAGAGTTGGAAATTTATCTTGGTGAGTATGTCTTTGTACGAACAAGAAACTCAAAGCTCCTCTATTGACATGTTGAGCTGTTGGAGCAGATGGCTGTTGAGGCTCTCAAGTCCCAAAAGTTTCTGGTACATGTCTTCTTTGATTCATGCTTGTCGGTCGGTGCCTCCCATTGCGCCAAGTTTTGTCCCAACGGGCTCTGCCGTAGGCAAGGGGTTTGCGGAGCCAGAGGGTTATGTCACCGGATTGGCCGTTGGGTTCGCCGGTGTTGCACCATTTTCCCCAGAAGTTATCACTGCCACCTGGTTTTCTTGGAGAGCGTTGTTGTTTTCATACTGCTGATCTGTTGATGCTGTACGGAACTGCTCCTTGTTGTCTGTTGCGCTCACTCCATTCACCATTTTCGTCACAAGGTCTGTGATCTTCTGGATGATGGAGATGCACTGGGGACTCGTGCAAGGTTGTCGTCAGGTAGTTAATGTGTCGGTTGCCCCTCCAGCACTGCTACGCTCTGATATCAAGTGTTCCACCAAGCTAGACGTAGATGGTTCACACGGATGAGGAGGAGAACAAAAGACGATTTGAGACACTTAGACAATTGAATTTTTACGAAGCAGTAATTGTAATTCGATGAAAAGTGTCAAGTGCATCGAGCACATATAGATAGTGTCGATAATGAGAATGAGGCATGCGTCTGCTCTTCAATGCTTGAGCCGAGCGACGTGTACGAGGCTACACCATGAGTGGAAGATTTAAGAAGCTCCGCCGAGGAGTTGGGGGGCTTCGAGAATATCGTGATGATTCTTTGTAAAAGTTGAGCATCATCTCGAAGTCGACCAAACGATATTGAAACATCAATATGGTTCACGACACTTCTCTCGACCATTCTAGAAAGTGGTCAAAGTTGTCATAAACTTTTGGATCAGAACGCCAAAGGTCAAGGCAGTTGGCCAAAATGCCCTAAGCTGGTCAGTGTAAAAGTTATGAAGTCTTCACACGGTGGGCCATGAATGTAATGAAAAAAAATGTCCACTTGTGGACTTTAGTGACTCATGTACATGAGAGACGTAGCAACAAAAACAAACTCATATGTTCCAAAACTCAATGCTTAGACATTTCTGTCATTTCATCTATGGCCCACCAAACAACAGCTTCCACCTACATAAGTTGACGTACCTAACAAGTGCTACGCCCAGTGGAACGTGGATGGTTCACAAGGATGATGTACAAAGGAGGAAACTTCAGTGAATTGTGGCAAATGGATAACTTGTATCATGTAATAAGTGTGTTGCGCCGGGCGGAACTTGGGTGGTTTGGATTTTGGGTTTCACTTGAGAGTTAAAGATTTCTCTCAACGAGCACTCCTTTCGTTGGGCGCAAATTTTTTAGCTCCTTCATTGCCACTTTGAGTTGGTGGAGACGGTGGATGTTAAGGATTTTGAGTCTTGGCAGCTCTAGTATAGGTCTTCATTGATGAGTGCCTGTTGGCAGGTGCCTCCCATCGTGCCAGGTGTCAACTCAGTGGGCAACGGTGGAGGCACAGGGTTCACCAAGCCTGGGGGGTCCATCACTGGGTTGGCCGTCAGGACCATCATTGTTATGCCATTTGTCCTAAAATTTGCCGTTGCTGCCTGGTTGGCCTGGAGAGGGTTGGTGGTCGCGTGCAACTGATCCTCCATCGTCGGAGTTTTTGTCCATTACTGCTACTCATCGCCGAATGCGCTCATTCTATTCAACATGACAATGTTGAATAGAATGAGCGCATTCGGCGATGAGGTCTACGAACTTCCAAGCAGTGGAGATGCAATAAATCCTCATGCAAGATTGACTTGGTATAGTTAATTTGTTGGCTGTCCCTCCAGCACCATTGGGCTCTTGTACCAAGTGTTGTGCAAAGTGCAACGTGGATGGTTTAGAAGGATGAGGTGCGGAGCAGTGGGCGATTTAAGGAATTGGGAGAAGATGAGAAATTTGTACTAAGCATTGAGTGTACTTCAATGATGAGTGTTGAACAATTAGAGTACATGCATACAATGAAAATAATTGCAATGAGGCTTATGTTGGGTCTTTGCCGCTTGAGCCGAGCGATGTGTGCGACGTCGTTCCATGAGTGGTCGCTTCAAGAAACTCCCCCGAGAAGCTGGGGAGGGGGGTTCGAGAATATTGAGGCACAATTTATTAAATGTTTAGTTCCATCAAGAAGAAAATAAAAAAGTATCGAAACATAAATAGATTTTGTGATACTTCTGTTGAATCTTATAGAAAGTGGTCGAAGTTGTCAAAATCTTCAAGAACAGAACATCGGAGGTAGAGGCAGGTGGCCAAAGTGCCTTCCGCTGAATGATGTAAAAGTCATGAAGCCAGCGTGTGGTGGCCATGAATGCAAGGGAAGAGAAGCTGACTCGTGCAGTTTAGTGACTTGTGTATGTCTGGGATGTAACACCAAGCTAGAAACTTTCTCACGGAGCTGGAAGGTCCCAACAAGAAGAAAATATGATAATGTGAGGCCATTTAATAGTTTTAAATTATTCGTAAGTGTACTACAATGACAAGGGCCAAACTGTTGAGCGAACATATAACAAAAACACGAGTGGAACATGCTTTGAATCTTTGGAGCTCTAGTTGAGAAACACGTCTGATGTCGCCGCGTGATATGCCACTTTGAGAAACTATGTGAAGACGTGGGAGAGCTTCTAGAGTATCAAGTATTATACCAAGCGGAACGTAGATGGTTCACAGTAATGAAGTATAGAGTAGAAGATAACTTGAGAAGTTAGGATATTTGGATAATCTATAGTTTTTAGTAGGGTACTTCCATGACAACTGTCATATATGTCAAACATATCTATATATGTTAGCAAGAATTAGGATGAGGCGTATGTTGGGTCTTGGGTGCTTGAGTTGATTGATGCGCACAACGTCGCGCCGTGAGTGGTAACTTCGACAAACTTTGCTAAGAAGTTAGACGGTTTCGAGAGTATGGAGATGCGGTTTAATCAAACCGCATCTCAACATTTTGAACAATATCAAAACAACGATGTGGTTTGTGGTACTTCTATCTTCCTTTCAAGAAGGTGGTCAAATGTGTAAGAGACTTCAGGAGTGGAGTACGAAGATTCGGGGCAGATGGCCAAAATACCCTCAACTTTTCAGAGTAAATTTTCTTTGGCTGACATGCACTGGGCCATAACTGTAATGAAATCAATGCCCACTAGCGGAGTTTAGGAACACGTGTACATTTCTGAGGCATAGTACCCCCTTTTAGATGTGACATCCTGGCGCACTAGTAGACATAGGCTGGTGACACCTGCATTGAGTGTCAATCAGGTCAGCAATTTCTTGAAGGTTGCCATGGGGCTCCTACTTGTTTTTCGTGGATTCATAGCCATGCCACCTGATCAGATACTCAGTCGTTTTTTTCACAGAGTTGATATCCAAGGATTTCCTCTATCATTTACTCCGTGTCTCCATCCACTCAGATTGGAGGTGGAGCAACATTTCTACTGGGTAATCTCTCAAAAGGGTCTTGATAGTGCTTGAGCTTACGGACGTGGAAGACTGTGTAGATTTCCATGATGTCTGGTAGGCAAAGTGGAGCAACCACTGTTGTTTTGCATTCACTTGATCTTAAACAGCCTAATCATCGGGATTTGAATTTGGCAAC
This sequence comes from Penium margaritaceum, assembly GCA_023375785.1. Lineage (NCBI taxonomy): Eukaryota > Viridiplantae > Streptophyta > Zygnematophyceae > Desmidiales > Peniaceae > Penium > Penium margaritaceum. The sequence continues at coordinate 88,767 of SZWC01007727.1, read as the reverse complement.
GTCTTGTCCACATAACTTGATGTTATCTGAGTTGAGTGGGATGCAACTGTGAGCATCAAATACGTCATCACTGTGATGTGAATCAATTGCTTGTGTCATTGCAAGAGTCTGGCATCTTTCCTCCCAGATGCTGGAGAAGTCTTGTCACTGGATGTCAACCGTGGAGATATTACTTTGGTTTTGTAGTCTTGTCAGTGTGGTGGGAAGTTTGTCGTAAACCACTTTGAATGGAATTCTACTTGTAGTGGAAATCGCCGAGTTATGTGCTAGTTCGGTGGTTGGAAGTTTTGCCGTCCAATCAGTGTCATGGAGCTCGCACAAAGTACAAAGGAGTTGTTCGAATGTCTGATTTGTCCATTGTTCCCATCCACATGTTAGTTCGAGGATGGAACGTTGTTGATTACTGGATCTAAATTTAATTGATAACTTGATCTGACTATAGAAGCACATTAACCGTTTATGCCAAAAATGGCTACTGAAGCGGTTGTATCCGTCGTTGACGATGGTACGTGGCTTTCTGTGTAGCCACACGATATGATTTGAATACAATGGTTTTATTCCTTTTTTTATGATGGTGGTCACCATTGGGATAAAGTGCGAAATTTTGGGAAATCTTTCCACCACCATGAGGATGACGTCATATCCCTCAAGTGTGACAGGTAGTCCTGTCACAAATTCCAGGCTGATATCAACCCATGGCACTATTGGGACAGGGAGTGTTTGGAGTATTCCTTCTTCATGCCTTGTTCTACGGCTTTTTTCCCTTGCCAAGTGTCACATAATTTGCATAATGCTACTGAGCCGTTCTGCATTTGGTTCCAGCAGTATTACTCTACAAACTTCTTGAACTTCTTGTCCTCGCCAAAGTTTCCAACCGGACTTGTGTTGTGGAATTCCTCTACTAGCCTTTGTTGTTAACTCCTTGTCTGGTGGTACGACAAGTGGCAAGTACATCATCGTTATTAGTAAGGGTCGTCGAACCAGAATTTTATCTTGTCTTTCCCACCAAACTCCTCCAATTCCTTCACAAACAGTCTCGCGATGTGCGGTCCTCGTTCAACGAGCAACATGCTGATTATGGCCATGAAGTCTGTTCATTAGCTTAAAGCATCCATTGGATTTTTCTCCCTAGGTTATTTCTCAATGTTGTAGCGAGAGTTAGACTCAAGGAACTCCATCCAGTGAGTTTGTCGATGGCTCACATTTGGCCAAGTCTTGAGATATTGGAGTTTGTGGTGGTTGGTACAAATAACACATCGTCGATATTCTGCATAGCATCGCCATGTCTTGAATGTGTGTATAACTGAAAATATTTTATTGTTGTGCACTGTATAGTTTAGTTTCATTCTGTGTAATGAAACTACATTGGTTATTTGTGACGTACATGCAATCGGTTACTCTCCTCCATCATTTGCTTGGAGGAGAACCACTCTGATTGCTCGATTGGACACATCGTTGGCCAAGATTTCATCTACCATTGGATCCGTCTATCGTAGGGCTGGCACCAAGGCCAGAGCATTTCTGGAAGAGTTACATGGTTGTTTTTTTCTACCCCACCAGCTCCATTTGGTGGTTTTACAAGCGCGATAAGGGAGAGGAGCTGACAGCAGAGCATAGTCCTTTACAAATCAACGGTAGTAGTTGCAGAATCCCAATACATGCAAGTCCCAAACATTGGTTGGCGTCGGCCAATCAGCCACAATCTCCACTTTATTCTGGTCCATGGTGATCCGTCCGCTGCCGATGGCGTGGCCCAAAAACTTCATAGAAAAGCAACCGAAGTTGCAATGCAACATGCTTTTGTTCCATATCTCCCTTTTTCAATTTGCAATTACTTTTTGGAGATGTCCATCATGCAACTCAGGGAGGTGATAGTACACCAAGATGTTGTCTAAGTATAGGACAACAAAGTCTTCAAGGTATTGTAAATAAATGTTGCTCATTGCCAATACAAAAGGTTGCAGGGATATTTGCAACTTCAAATAGCATGACTGTAAACTCAAAGTGCCTGTACCTGGTGCACAACACCAACTTCTCAACGTCCTTATCAGATAGACATATCTCATGATAGCCATCACATAGGTCATGATGGGAGAAAATTCTTGTCCCACGGAGATGGCCAAAAAGTTCATTTGCTTAGGGAAGGGAGTAGTGGTGCAAGTGGTGATGTTGTTCAATGCCCAATTATCTATGCACATCTGCATCCCACCATGTTTCTTTCCCACAAAAAAATACAAGTGTGGTGTAGGGTGGCATTGATGGCCTGATAAACCCCTAACCAAAGATTTCATCCAGCTGCTTTGTGAATTCGGTCAGTTTGTGGTCACTCGTCCAAAATGTTCCCCTAACTGTTGGTTTCCTACACGGATTCAAGTCTATTTGGTGATTGACACCTACTTTCAGAGTAAGCTCTCGAGGTATTGTCGGGAAAACCCCCTTCAAATTCCTTCATGAGAGACTCAAAATCCTCCAAAATGGTTGTGGACTTGTCAAGTGTCGATGCCGATGTTGTCGTATCTGCTGTCATGATTTCCTATGCTTTTCCTGCTTCTACGTGGACAAGCCAAACTAGTACTCCGCATTGCAGGTGCCGTTTGGCCACGTCCATCGACATCGGCTGTATGCAACGTTTGATGATTTTTGTTGCTTCCTCCTCTTCCGGTATCTACCACTGTGTTGTGGGTTGCTCGATTAAAGATAGGTGTCATAATTTTCCATTAATTCTTATTTAGACTACTCTACTTCTCCATTCTACCTACGGAGTGTGCCGGTACAAGAATTTTTGCCCAAGGATGATTTTGTGGTTGCTTATGGGCAAGCCCTCTAGACCGTTACGTAGTACACATCTTCAATTTGCGGCCAGAGTGTTCCATAAAGTCGACATATATGTAGCCCTCCATTGACATTTTTTCCTTAAAACACCCCTGGCTTTTCCGAACTATGTTGATACTTGTAATACTATAAGAAACTCATGCATCCAGTAGTTTCGGTACCATTAAGCGACTTTCACCACCCCTTGTTGGTTCTTGTAGTTGTATCATTGATTGGTCGTCCTTGTAGTAATCGACAAACATTGCAATTTAAAGAACCCTCATTGGCAGCGTTCTGAACCGTTCAGATGGGAGATTAGTTCGTGCACAATTTTGCGACCGGATAAGAGGCTTGCTATCTACTCTTGCCCTTTGTTATTCCCTGACTCCTCCATTTTTTTCCGTCCCTTCTCTCCCCCCTTTGGCCTATTAGTACCCTTTTCAACAATCCCGCGAGATGTTCCCTGGTTTCTCCCAAATATAGCACTAAAGCTGATTGTGTTGGTCCACAGAGTCAATCTTCATCAGGGACAAGGTTTATGTAGAATGTGGCTTTCCTCCACCACAATGTAAATTGTGGCTTTGGGTCTCCAGTCGTGGGATTGTTGCATCCGAGCATTTCAGTTGGCGATGTCCATGCAATCAGCTTTTGCGATCATTTGTGGAAAGTCAATGTGGATATCACATATGGTGATTTCTTGCCAGACCTCGCACTTGAGGCTGTTTCTGTAGTAGAAACAGAGTTCTTTAGGGGCAAGATGACTGCCAGTGATGATTTTCCAAAAACGATGTGTCTACTCTGTCACTGTGGACTGCTGACGCAAGCGTTAGAGCTTGTACCATTCGCCTGACTTCTCATTTATATTTCCAAAATGTGCGAGTAAGGAGCACACGACTTCCGTCCAATTTGTGGATGGATTCAGTGAGTTGTGCCATATTGGATTGATCTACCCAAGAAGTAGGAAATCTGCAGTCGGCGATGTGAGACCAATTGCGTGAGCCATTGATCCAGCTCTGCCTGTCTCCTGCTGCCTTTGGATGGTCTATAAATCAGACTACCAACTTAAAAATGTACTACATAAAAGCGAGGCCGCGAGTTCAATTTCTTTTTTATCATTATTTACCTGAGCATCGGTAAAGTACCTCTAAACTTTTCAGCCACATCCAAACCGTCGGTCCTTCGGAGTCTGTACGATCAAATGACTCAGGAAGTGTCGGTAAAATATAAGGCTCACTTGAGTGTTAAATATTTCTCTCACTGCGTGCTGCCTCCCACCCATCTGCACGTTCTGTAGCTCCTCCATTGCCACGTTGTGTTGGAGCAGATGGGTGTTGAGGATCTCGAGTCCCGTTTACTTCTGGTAGAGGTCTTTGTTGATATGAGCTTGTCGGCCAGTGTCTCCCATCGTGCCAGGTTTCATCCCAGCGGGCAACAGCGTAGGCAAAGGGTTCATTGGGCCCAAGGAATCCATCACCGGATTGGCCGTCAGGGTCGTCAGAGTTGAACCATTTGCTATAAGGTTGGTGGTGATGCCTGGTTTACTTGGAGAGCATCATTGACTGCATGTTGTTGATGCTCTATCGACGAAGTCACCGTCAATGATTGGTGCTCGTCACTGAGTGTGGTTGCTCCGTTCACCAACATTGTTATGATATCTGCAAACTTCTTGAAGGTAGAGATGTGCTGAAGCCTTGTATAATATTCTTGAATTGTAGTGAATGCATTGGCTATCCCTCCAGCAATGGTGCACTATGATACCAAGTGGGACGGCGAGTGGAATGTAGGTGGTTCACAGAGATATGGTACGGAGGAGAGGATGATTCGAGAAATTGGGACAGTTGGATAATCTACAATTAGTCGTAGGTGTACTTTGATGACGAGTGTTGGATATGTCGAACATATGTACATGATAGCAAGAATTAGAATTAGGCATATTTTTCGTCTTGGACGTCCAATTTGAATGACGAGTGCAATGCCGTATTGTGAGTGGGCTTCGAGAAATTCCACCAAGAAGTTAGGGGGTTTTGAAAATATTGAGGCGCAGTCTTGTAAAAGTTTAGCACTATCAAGAAGCCTTCATAACAATATGGAAACATTGATATTAGTTGTGACAAATGTGTCATACCTTCTGGAAGGTGGTCAAAAGTGTCAGAGACATCCGGAGCGGAACAACGAGAGTTGGGGCAGGGGCCAAAATGCCTTCGGCTGTTCGGTGTAAAAATGACACGGTTAAGGTGTGGTGGGCCATACATGTAATGACAGAAATGCCCGCTCACATAGTTCAGGGACTCATGTATGCCAAACACAAAACATTAGGGACCAGTTTTAGAAATATCTAGCGCCACTAAGAGTGTTTTGTCCTAGACGTACACGTTTCTCTAAACTTCACGAGTCATTGCATTCATGGCCCACCAGGCGTCCTCCTCAAAAAATTTACATCGATCGGCCAAGGGCATTCTGGCCACCTTTCCCAAAGTCGGGTGTTCCGTTCCAAAAGGATCTGATAAATTTGACCACTTTCTACAATGGTTGACAAAATTTTCACAAATCATGCCAACATATTGATACTGTTCAGTCAACTCCTGGAAGGTGCTAGACTTTTATAAAGTCGTGTCTTGTTTTTTTCAAAACCCCTCATATTCTCGAGGGAGTTTCTTCAAGAAACCACTCTCAACGTGGCATCGCACGCATCTATCAACTTGAGCACCCAAGACCCAACATATGCATCATTGTGCTATTCTATACATGAACTCAACATGTCCAATACTTGTCATTGAAGTACAGTTACTGCTAAGTACATGTTATCCAATTTCCCCAAGTCCTTGAATCATCTTTTCTGCACATTATCCCTGTGAATCATCCACGTTATGCTTGGAGTAACACTTGGTATCAGAGCCCGGCAGTGTTGGAGGGCCAATCAATACATTGACTAGAAGTTAAAAACCTCGCACAAGTGTTCGGTGTATCTCCACCATCCAGAAGCTCACAAACTTCGCAACCATGATGGTAAATGGAACAAGCTCATCCTGTGACTAGCAGTAGTAGTCGGTGAAGGCTCTGTCGATGGATTACTCGAAGCATGCATGAAACAACACTCTCCACATGAACCAGAAAGTAGCAGTAATCTTTGTAACGAATGGTGTAGCACCAAAGACTTTGACGGCCAATCTAGTGATGGAACCCTTGGGCTTGGCAAACCCTTCACCTCCATTGTTGCCTGTCAAGACATCACTTAGCACAATGGAATTCACTGGCCAACAAGCTTGCATTAACAAAAAAATGTATCAAAAGATGTTGAGACTCAAGAGCCTGGACACCCATCTCCTCTAGCAACACAACGCGGCAATGGAGAAAATTCAGAATGCACGCGTGCAGGAAGTAGTCTTCCTCAAGAGGAATATTCAACTCCCGAGTAAGATCCCAATGTGACCGGCAATTCCTGAGTCCTTTGATCATGAAAACTCCAAAGGACCGACAAGTGTGGATGTGTATTCTACTGATTTTGGGATCAACAAAGAAAGAAAATGGACCTCACAACCTCACTTGTGTGTGGCACGATTTTAAGTTGGTGGTCTCATCTAAACACCATCCAATAGCAACAAGAGAATAACGGAGCACGATCTACGGCTCGCGCGGCCGCTCTCACATCACTGACCGCAAGCGTTTTAACTCTGGCGCGATTCACTGACTCCACATGAAAATCAGACAGACTATGCATGCCCATAATTGCATGCTTTGGGAAAATAAACAAGAATTTTGATGCATACAAGCGCCAACGCTTGCGTCAGCAGTTTTGAGTGGCATAACACATGCGGAATTTCCTTGAAATCATTACCAGTAGCAACCTTACTCGCAAAGAACCCTGTTTTTTTCATAACAATAGCCTTAAGAGTGACCTCAGATGTGGAATACAACCATATTTGGCATCCAATATGACCTCCCACAAATTATCATAGCAGCCGATTTCATCGACAACGTAAACCACAATGCTCGGATGCATAATTCAATGGCTGGCTACCCAAGGTCACAATCCATGCTGTGGCACCACGAACTTGAAATCGGCATAAACCTCATCCCCAATGGACAAAGACACCATCGATCAGCATGATCAGTGACTGTGCTAGACTTGTGGGAATCTTGGACATATATTGCACAACTTTTGGAAGCAGCAACGACAGACCAGAAAGTGGGGCGAGTTATACAGAAAAAATGAGGAGTCAGGAAAAAGAAAATGACACAAGTAGATGATGAAGCTCTTCTCCGGCCAGGAAAGATGTATGACAAATGAGTGCCCATCTGAATGGCTCACATTGTCGAAGACGAGGGTTCCTGATGTCGTAAAGTTTGACGAGAGGCATGAGGAAGGATAGGTGGCGATACTGGTACGAGTGCAACTGAGGAGTTGTAAAAGTTAGAGAAGAGTACCAATGCTACTGGATGGAGGAGGATCTTATAGCTTCTTCAGTAACAACATGGTTTGGAAGCTAAGCTTACACAACAAAAAGGGACATTTTTAAGAAAAAACCGTCGACAAACTATGGATCTTTTGACTTCATGAACCAATCCTGCTATAAATTGGGGATGTGAACAAGGTAATGGTCTGGAGGAATTTCCCAACGAGTGGTCACAGTATCATCCACAGGGAAGATTTCTTGTACAAGCATTATTTACGAGTAGAATGGAGTAGTGTCAGAGTCTATGTCAGCATCAAGAGCAAAAAAGGGCATCTGTCTTTGATCAAGTGACCCACAATACAACAATGGTTGTAGGAAGTAGTAGAGGAGGAAGTAGCAGAGGAGGATGATACACGTAGTTGATATTGCCGGATGTGGTTAAATTTTATCTGTGATACGGGGCAAAAGCGTGGCTAGTCCACGTTGAACTAGGGGAAACATAGGAGATTGTATTAGTGGACGAGACAAAATCAACCTCATTGGCCTCAATATCCAAAAAGTTCACAACTGTTCTGGAGTTTGAAGGGGTATTTCTCAATGAACTTTCTCCAAGTTACCTCCACAACACAATGTCAATCACTAGATAGACCTGAAGTCGGGCAGCAGACCTTGGTTTAAGGAACCTATTGGATGAGCAACCATGAGCTGACCAAACCAACAATCAAGTGGATGAGATGGTCGGTCAGGGGTTCATTAGGATATCCATGTCACCCTACGCTCCACTTGTACTTTTTGCGAAAACATGAAACAGGTAAGATACGGATGTGCGTAGATTTCCAAGCATTCAATGGCATCACTCTTGTAGACCGCTACCTCCTTCCATGAGCAGACGAGGTTCTTGACCAAATCCTCACGACAAGAACTTTCACCAAGAGCAATTTATGCAACAGCTATCATCAGATCCGCATGTCTAATAAGGACATCAAGAGGACGGCATTCCGACATGGGCACCAGACATGGGCATTCCAATATGGGCACCAGATATGGGAACTTTGAGGTCACAGTTATGTCGTTCAGACTCACAAACGCCCCCGCAACATTCGTGGTGGCCATGAACTACATTTTTTGGCCGCAACTAGACAACTTTGCCCTTCCCATATCTCGATGACATCCTGGTGTGTAGCCGTATCCTAGAGGAGAATAGTAGACATCTTTGAAAATTTCCTGATAATTTACAAAGAAAAAAAAAGGAAAGCTCTTGAATTATGACTCCAGATGTTGGTTGATTGAGCATTTGGGCCACATTATGAGTGACAGATGAATAACCATGGATCCAAAGAAAGTGGAGGCTTTGCCGATTTGCCAACACCAACCAGTGTTTAAGAAGTCCAGGTACTTCTTGGCTTTTGAAACTACTACCGTGAGTGATAAAAGACCATGCTCGAGTTTCAGCACCTCTCTCCGATCTCAATGTAAAAACTATTGGGTGGAATTGGACAGATACAAGACAAGATGAGTTTACCTCTTTGAGGAACACTCTGACCTTGGTGCCAACCTTGCAATTCGTAGATCAGACGTTTGACTATATCATGGGAACCAATGTGTTTGATCAAGCAATCGAGGCTTTTCCTCCAAGATAACATTAGTGGAGAACAACCGGTTGCGTACATTGTGGGAAATGTATGCGGGGAAGATTTCACTTACGTGGTGCATGAAAAGGAAATAATGGTGGTGGTACATGCGTTCAAAACGTGGCAGTGCTACCTGCAGACAATACGCCATCCGTACCGACTACCATGCTCTCAAATAGCCGAAGTCTCAGCCAAATCTGAACCGTTAACAAACTCGATAAATGGAGTTCCTCTAGTCCAGCTTTGACTACGACATTGAGTGACGACTTGGAGGAAAAAATCCCGTGGATTCTATTGGCTAATGACACATACTCATCTTCCGTGCTGGAGGTGGCCACAACCACTTGTCGCTTGGTGCACCTGCTGATGCCTCCGCTGATCATGAGGAACACATGTCCAAAAGATGGACTTTCTGTCCTTAGGGTTGGAGGCCCAATCTGCATCTGCATAGCCGATGATGTAGCTGTCGTTGCCGTTGTAGGTGATGCCGACGTTGATGGAGCCAACAAGGTAGCAAAAGATTTTCTTGACTGCCTTCTAGTGCTCAGGTCCGGGATTAGCCAGGTGCTGGCTGAGAGCTCCTACCCCTGTGCAATGTCCGGCCTGCTTGCCACCATCAACTACATTAGGCTGCCAAAGACACTCTGGTACTTCTGCCGCTCAGTTGCATCTGCTTCTCCGTTGAAACGTCTTGTCTACTGCCGCATCTCCAGCGGTGTGACTATGGATTTGACTTCCGCCATGCCGAAATGCTACAAGACGCCTTTGATGTAGCGGGTCTGCTGCAAGGAGAGTGTGTGTGACTTGCGGTCATGCGTGATCTGAATGCCGAGGAAGTAAGAAGCCTCCCCAAGGTCCGACATCTAGAAGCGCTCTTGCATGGCTGCCTTGAACTCCTTTAATGAGGACATGTTGTTGGAGAGGAGGAGCATGTCATCAACATAGACAATGATGATCAGGATTACATGCTCATGCTGCCAGTGGTAGACACTATAGTCACAATCGCTGGGCTCAAACCCCATGCACTACTACGTCCAGTTCAAATTCTGGTTCCAAGCACGCAACGCCTGTTTGTGGCCATATAGTGCCTTCTGTAGCTTGCACACCAGGTGTTCCTGGCCATCCATGAAAAACCCCTCCAGCTGCTCCATGTAAATCTCCTCCTCCAGGTCACCGTTCAGGAACGCCGTCTTGACGTCCATGTGGTGGACCTCAAAGTCCTCTGCTGTTGCATTGGAAAGGAGCGTGCACACAGAGGCAAACTTGGGAACAGGGACAAAGGTTTCTGTGTCATTGATGTCCTCCTGCTACGAGTACCCCTTGGCGACCATCCTCGCCTTGTACTTCTCAAGGCTACCATCTGCTCCCCGTTTCTTCTTTAACACCCACTTGCACCTGATGACCTGACGTCCAGGTGGACGCTCGGTCAGCTCCCATGTGCCATTGTCCAGCTGTAAGTGAATCTCGTACTACACTGCGTACGCCTAATCTGCTGCTTTTTGTGCTTTCATTGCCTCCTTGTAGGTCCGTGGCTCATCTGAATCTGCTACAACTACCACATTCATTTACTCCGGCGTTTGTAGCATCCAAAACTTAGCACGCTCCCCAGGCTTGTAGCGCACCCTGAGAGGGTACCTGTGACCTGGAGCTAGTGCGTTGATGGGTGTCTTGCGCGGTGCTGTTGGCACAACTGCTGCCTCTGTTGCTGGTGCTTCCCCTTCAACCTCCTCTGCTGTTGTTGATGAGGCTGCTGTATCTACTGTATCAGACAAGGGAGAGTAGGGTACTTCTCCCAATGTCACGATTGAGGAAGGGTTAGGGGAGAGGAGGACTGGATCAGCTGCTCCCACTGCTTCATCAGCTACTTGTTCTGCTCCCTCCTCACAGACGATGTTGGTGCCGATGACATTGCTTTCTTCAAAGATGACGTCCCTGGAGATGATGACGTGGTCCGTATCCCTCTCGTAGAAACGATGGGTCTTGCTTGCCACGTCGTAGGTGATCATCAACATCTATGCGCTCTTAGCATCCAACTTCTGTCGCTTCTCCTTAGGCACGTGCATGTGTGCCACATTGCCGAAAGCATTTAGGTGGCCCACGCTCGGCTTCTTGCTGAACCACGCCTCGTACGGCGTCATCTGCTCTACCGCCTTTGTTGGGCTATGGTTCTTGATGTAGACCGTCGTGCTCACAATTTCAGCTCAGAAGTCATAGGCCAGCCGGGTTGCGTGCGACATGGAGCGCGCCGACTCCACAATAGTCCGGTTGGCGCGTTTAGCTGTTGCGAGTATGGCGCGGTGCGCCGTGGCTTGATGCTTGCTACTGCAAGATAGGCTTGGAACTCCTTGCTCAAGTACTCGCCACCACGGTCGTTGCGCAACGCCTTGATCTTCTTACCGGTCTGGTTTTCCACCATTGTCTTGAACTCCTTGAACCTGTCAAAGTATTGGTCCTTGGAGGCAAGGAGTACACAGTAGTGAAACGGCTGAAATCATCAATGAATGTGAGCAAGTACCTAGAGCCTTCAAAGCTCTAGGTCTGCATGGGGCCACACAAGTCTGTGTGGACCAGCTCTAGCACCTCTTTCGCACGGTCTCCTGCTTCAGAGAACACCTCACAGTGCTGCTTCCCCTCTAAATAGCCGATGCACAACTACTGTTCAAAGTTGGAGATGGTCAGCAGATTGCGTACCATCTGCTTTGTCTGCAGCTGCTGCAAAGCACGCATGCCGATGTGACCATATCGCGCATGAAAAATCTTGCCATATATGGCCTACACTATTGCTGGAAGGCTCTGTTCACACGAGACCTTGGTCGCCCCAAGCAGTCGGTACATGTCACCCTCCTTCACTGACCTGGTCAGCTCTTCCTCTGTGTCTTTATTGAGGATGTAGCCGTAATGGTTGTCAAAGATGGCACGTAGCCCTGTGTTAGTGAGAGAGGAGACCGAGATGACGTTGAATGCAACATCAGGTACATACAACACTCCGTGGAACACTCCTACTTCCATGTCACACGGGGTCTCCAGCCACATCTCCATAATCCCAATCCCCTCAACATATACCACCAGATAAGCACCCAAAGCAATAGGTCGAGGGGGATTGACAACAACTGCAAGAACCACTCCCTGTGGTGCGTCAAACTCTTGGTGCACCCTGGGTCCTTGTACCATGCCAGGTCTACTTTCTCCACCTGCGACATGTCGGACTTCACCATGAAGAGGTCGTCGTGCACCTCCTTGTCCACGTTCATGTTGCCTAAGTGGTGCACTACTACCTGGTTTTGCTACTGCTGCTTATGACGTTGCTGTGACTGCTGCTGCTGACGCTGTGGAGACTACTGCTTTTGTTGCTACTGCTGCTACTCCTTCTGGTCTCTCTTTGACTTGAAGCACTCTTTCTTGTAGTGCCCTTCTTTCTGGCACTAGTGGCACTTGCCTCTCTTCTTGCCTCTCTACTGCCCTGTCTGTTGCTACTGGTTGCGGTTACCCATGGCCACAAAGGCTACTTCTGTCCCATTGTTGCCGCCGTTGTGCTTGACTACATTGCGGCGCAACTCCACCTGCACCAAGTGAGTTCAGATGAAGTCAAGGTTGAGAGGAGGCTGGCACACCAGCATCTCTCGCACCATGTGGTAGCTTGAGCGGAGAGTCCTCAGCAAGAGGAGGATGAAGCAAGTCCCCTCAACAGGTTTCCGGGCTGCTTTCAGCTGCTTATCAAGGTCCATGGCCTTGTCCAGATATGCATCCATTCCCTCACCACTCTGCATCCTCAATGCCATCGTCTTCTACTCCAAAAGCATGAGGAAGGTTGGATCCTTACTCTCATACTTCTTGTACAATACCTCCCACCCCTCCTTTGTCGTTGCTGTCTCCCTCATATACTGGAGATGCGAGTTGGAGATGGTGTTGAAAAGCAGCCTTTGGGCCTGTGTGTCCTTCTTCCTCCACTCCTCAGACGCTGCTGCGGCAACTGCAGATGATCTTGCACCAGCTCCACCCTTCTGCAGCGTCTTCCCCGCCACCACCTGCGCTGCGGTGGTGCCCACTACTTGCGAAACTGGAGCTAGCTCTTCACCGCTCACCACCTCCCACAAGCCCCGCTCCTCCAAGAGAAGACATGTGCAGATCTTCCAGAAGGCAAAGTTGGCACGTCCTTCCAGCCTCTCAAGAGGCTCGGCGGCTGGCACAACGGCAATTGCTGCCATTTGAGCTTTGGTCATGCTCAGTGCTCACCTTGGACGGCGACGCTACCCCTACTTCTGTTGATGCTTCTGGTAGAAAACTACCTGACAGAAAATGGACTGTGGAGACCAGCAGACTGGGAATTATGAAAAACTGAGCCCACCACTGGAAATTTCAGCTCAAAACCTTGCAGATAGACACCTTAATCAGGGTCATCAACAGGGGATTTATGGAGATCTGCCCTGTTGAAAACTGGGTATGCAACAAGCCCCTACTCAAGCTCAGACCAACGACTTTGTAAACGACGTTTCTCCTAAACTTACCTATGGAACTAAACAAAAATTTCACCACTGGAAAGATTAGAAAAAATATTACAATTTTCATATGCCTATTTTACAGCTTGACAAAGAAACAAGGGAGTTATGGCCAACACAAGGCGATTGTCTTACTCCAAGAGAAGGAAGTTGCATAGGCCGACCTTGTTTTGAGCATAACTCACAATCTGACCGTTGGATCTTTGCGATCTTGGGCTCGTTGAAAAGCTTGTCTTGCGAAATTGAAGATCCACTGGTCAATTATTATATTTTATGTAGGTTTGATCCCGATTCGACGTTGTCAAAGTGACGGCCTGCGCTGTGTGAAACTCGCATAACGTAGCTCTGATACCAAGTGTTGGAACTAGGAGAGAGGCAACGATGGATCAGTGAGCACTTGGGCATGGAAAGGCATGGGATGCGCTCTTGAATACTTGTTATATCACTCAAAACAAGGCAGTACACAAGTAGTAAGAGCATGGGCAAGTCTGCCCTCTCACAAGCCACACTCGTTGGCCATGGAGGCCAAGTCTCACTAACACCACATTAGAAGCTCACACAAGTGAGGCAATCAGCCTAGCAATCAGGCTGGCCACTCACACACGACCTAGAGAGCTAGAGCATGCTCTCATGTCACACTACTAGTGGTCACCTCACCCACAATCACATGGGAAATTGCCATGTGTCCATGGCTAGCACACCAAACCATCAAGAGGATCACACCTCACCTAAAAAGTAAGGCCGCATCCATCTATCCTTGTCAGCACACTCTGGCAAGGCAAGACTAGTACCAGTGGCCTTTTTGGATATCGTCTTCAGCTGTACCAGCGCCCTTTTTTCCTTTTTGAGTCGAAGGTATGGAGCCCTGGCCCACATTCCTATAGTATATGACCCCAGAAACTTAAGGAAATCATTTCTCCCAATCCGACCGTTGGATCGGCCCGAAACTTGAACCGTAGAAAACTCGCCACCCGAGCTTTCATGTTGTGAAGTTGGATTGATGATCAGAGCAGGAATTATGGTATTTTCACCATGCCTAATCCTGTGGACATGTGATTGAGCCAGTTGGCCCCATTTCTAACAATCTCCCACTTTGCCGCAGTCAGAGTGGGCTGAGTCCACATGCCTTCATATAGAAACGTTGCTTCTCCTAGGTCACTAGCTTGATGCAGAAATCAACAACCTGGTTGCTGGTTTGAATGAACTCTAGCTTGATGACACCTTGCTGTACCATGTGCCCGATGAAGTGATATGCAATGTCAATATGCTTGGTGCGTGCATGGTACTTTGGGTTCTTGGCGAGTGCGATTGCACTCTGGTTGTCGACGTGCATAGGCACTGGCACTACTGCACTCCCACTCATCTCCGCCGTAAAACGCTACAGCCAGACTGCTTCCTTGGCTACAAAGCTGAGTGACACATAGTCAGCTTTCTTGCTAGAGGTGGTCACATCCACCTGTCGCTTGTTGCACCTGCTAATGGCTCCGCCGTTCATGAGGAACACATTTCCATATATGGACTTGCGGTCCTCAAGGTTGGTAGCCCAATCTACATCTGCATAGCTGATGATGATGTTGCTGTCGTTGCCTTTGTAGCTGATGCCAACGTTGATGGTGCCAGTTACGTAGCAGAAGATTCCCTTAACTGCCTTCTGTTGCTCAGGTCCGGGATTAGTCATGTGCTGGCTGAGAGCTCCAACCCCATGTGCGATGTCCGGCCTGCTTGCCACCATCAGGTACATGAGGCTACCAATGACACTTTGGTGCTTCTGCTGCTCAATTACATCTGCTTCTCCGTTGAAACTTGTTACGTAAAGCCGCGTCTCTAGCGGCGTGCCGATGTGGTTGGCTTCCGCCATGCCAAAATGCTACACAAATTGATTGATGTAGCGGGTCTGCTGGAATGAGAGAGTGTGTGACTTGTGGTCACGCGTGATTTCAATGCCGAGGAAGTAAGAAGCCTCCCCAAGATCCGACATCCAGAAGCGCTCTTGCATGGCTGCCTTGAAATCCTTCCATGCAAACATGCTGTTGGATAGGAGGAGCATGTAATCAATATAGACAATGATGATCAAGATTACATGCGTATGCTGCCAGTGGTAGACACTATAGTCACAATCGATGTGCTCAAACCCCATGCACTACAGCGTTGCGTCCAAATTCCGGTTCGAAGCACGCGACGCCTGTTTGTGGCCATATGGCAACTTCTGTAGCTTGCACACCAAGTGCTCTTGGCCATCCACGACAAACCCCTCCGGCTGCTCCATGTAAATCTCCTCCTCTAGGTCACCGTTCAGGAACGCTGTCTTGACGTCCATGTGGTGGACCTCAAATTCCTCTACTGCTGCATTGGAAAGGAGCATGCACAAAGAGGCAAACTTGGCAGTAGGGACGAAGGTTTTGTGTAATCGATACCCTCCTGCTACGAGTACCCCTTGACGACCAGCCTTGCCTTGTACTTCTCAAGGCTACCATCTGCTCCCTGTTTCATCTTAAGCACCCACTTGCATTTGATGACCTGACGTTCAAGTGGACGTTTGGTCAACTCCCATGTGCCATTTTCTAGCTGCGACTGAATCTCCTACTGTATTGTGTACGCCCAATCTGCAGCTTCTTGTGCTGCCATTGCCTCCTTGTAGGTCCGTGGCTCATCTGAATTTGTTGCAACTACCACATTCATTTGCTCCGGCTTCTCTAGTATCCACAAGTTAGCAAGTTCCCCTGGCGTGTAGCGCACCCTGAGAGGGTACCTGTGACCTGGAGCTAGTGCGTTGATGGGTGGCGCGGTACTGTTGGCCCCATTTCTAACAAGTCTTTAGCATATCTCCATCATGGAGAAGATCACAAACATTTTTACGACGATGTTGAATGGATCAAGCACACTTGGAGATGAGCATCGATAACATGCAAACACTTGAGTAATGGAGGACCAACAACAAGCAAACCATGTGTCTCTTTGGGTAAAACAGATAGGATTGGCATGCTTCATGGTGAATGGCACATGGCAAACCCTTTGTCTCAACCGTTGCTCATTTTGGCAACTCTTGGCGCCATGGGTGGAGGCACGAACCATTAATCATATTAATGAACACCTGTACAAAAAGCTATGAGGACTTAAGAGCCTCAACAACCATCTACTCCAATAACTCACCCTGGTCGTGGAGGAGCTTTAAACTAAGCATGTGGAGGAATCAATTTCCACCAAGTGCAAAAATAAACTATTGAGTGAACCCGAGACCTTGCCAGCACTTTGAGGGCCGTTCTATCTCAAAAACCTCAAGGGAATAATGATTTTTTCCATTGTTATGGAATAGTTAGTTAGTTAGTGTGATGTGTCACTACTCAGTTCAACAATGATCGAAAACATATTGAACTCGCGACATGCAACACCAGGTTGAGACCATCATAGCAAGATAAATGGCTCACGCGATTGTTCTCACATCTACGACGACATTCTGACTCTCCAGCCCATACATATGATACAACGAGACTTCTTGACTCCACCAAAGAAGTGGATCCATTTTGCATGTGCCATCGCATGCTCTCTGGAAAGCTAAATGAACATTTGAATGCATATTAAAAAATCAAATGCTTGTGTTAGTAGTCCAATATAGTATGTCATGTAGAAAAATTGTACAGATCAATAATTAGTAATGAACACGGGTAACAAACTCTATTTTTGTTGAATGGCCTTGAACACCAGATTTAAATAGAAATTAAAATATTGATGTTAATGATTTTTTAATCATTGTATTAGTTGATTATATCTATGACACCAATTACAAATGTCAAATGCAAGATTTGATACTTTGTGACGTGTATGCTACAATCCATATTGTATTGGAATAATGGTAGCTGGTAAAGACCTATGGGGATTGATGCTATTAATTAACGCAACCAATGCTATGTTATGTTATATCTACAAAAATCTTGGTCATATTTTGTGTAATCTTTGGAAGAGGGAGGAATAGGCCAAAAAGGAAGGGAAGACTTAGAAAAAATGAGGAGTTGCAAAATTAAAGAGGATATGAGTACACAACAAACGTTTTGTTTGGTTATAAACAAATATTCATCAACCGACCGCCCATCTAAACGGCTCTCAACATTGTGATCAAGGATCCTTGAGATCGCAAAATTCAAGATGTCCAACCAGACATACTATTATGAGTCCAAGCAATGGGCTGCAAAATGGTACCATTTGTATTAGATGGAGGGGCTTCTCATACTTTTGTGAGTAATGGGATGATGTGGAAGCTGGTCACGTGGAAAGAGTAGGGGGATTTTAAAGGAAAAACCTTTGATGAAGTACTAAACATTTGTTGACGTCACAAAATATTTTGACATCAAATGAGAGAAATGCAAAAATGTCGAATTTGGAGAATTTGTCCAATAATCCATCAAAATGTTGTTCTTGTACAATACATCATGAACTCACTAGTGGATAGGAGGAGCGACGTGTTGTAAATGGCAGCTGCCTTTGAGTAATATGGCAAGTAAGAACAACATCATTTGATTGTGTACTACATGTCACATTGATAGTCATGGGAAATAGAAGAGGAGGAAAAAGTTGAGGAGGACACAACAACTGTTAGCCAACATATGCACCCAACGTCTCTCGACGTGGTCAAGAAATACCTATAATTTGGAGCTCAAGATTGGCTAGTCCACATGGAAGCAAAGGAGATTACACCATTAGAAGCAATGTCAACAACCTCATTGACCCTGACATATTTTAAGTTTGCAACTATTCCAGAGGAGTCTTTACCAATTTTTGAGGATTTAAAGGGATTTCCCACTCAAACTACCCTAAGAACTAACTCCAGAATATAGCATCAATCATCAGCTTAAATTGAAGCCAGGCATCAAATCATCTGTCAAGGGGACGCATTAGATGAGTAACCAAATGTTGAATGAGGTCAGAAAACAAGTGGATGAGATGCTCAATGAGGGGATCATGAGGAAATCCACATTATCATATGCCACATCCATAAATCTTTAAAATTTAAAAATAGCAAGATGTGGTTGTGCATGGACTACATGTCATTTGGCAGAATTTCCATAAAAATGTGCTATCATTTCTCTCAACAGACGAATGTTTTGACTAAACTAGAGGAGGAATACTTTCCACAAAACATTACCTTCAGAGTGGCTTCCATCAGGTCTAAAAATCTAATAAGGACAACAAGAAGATGATGTTCTCCACCTGATGGAAGATTTATGAGTTCATGATTATGCTGTTTCAACTCACAAATGCCCCGAAAATACTCATGACAGACATGAAAAATTTCTTTTGACCGTACATCAACAACCCTCTTGGCATGCATCTCAATGAAATCCTTGTGTACAACAACACACTAGAGGATCATGGCGTAGATATCTTCTTTTTCTTGAGATTTTACAAAGAGAGAATTTTTAAAATAATCCCTCAATGTGTGGCTCTTGTCACCATTTGATCGAGTCTTTGGGCCACATCATCGGCGGTGAACAGATGACAATGGAACAAGAGAAAGAACATGCATTCATTGAATTACTAACACCCACCAATGTTCTGGATGTCCGATTATTTTTGGGATTATACAACCACTACTGTCAATTCATGTACGACCATGCTCTGGTGTTTGTGGATCTCCTCGATCTCATTATAAAACCACCAAGTGTAGTTGGGTGGATACGAAGCATGAAGTTTTCAACTCTTTAAGAATCACCTTTATCTTAGTGTAAGTATTATAATTGGTAGATCTAATAGTGAGTTATATCATGGCCACCGACGCATCTGATGATCAACCAAAGCCGTTCTCCTTGGAGGAATCAGTGGAAAGAGCCAATCGGTCATGTATATGTGAAGAAGATGACGTTGGCCAGAGCTTAAGTGTGCGATGCACGAAAAATAGGTGTTGGTGGTCGTGCATATGTTGAAGATATCTCCATATTATTATTATTCATCCCAAAATTAAAAGAACCATCACCATCAAGGGATCAACATGAAAGTTCTTCCACAACTTTGACTGGATACATGGTGCCTCCTTCTCTATCATTAGCGACCAAGATTGGAGGTTCACCATCAAATTTTGGTGGGATCTATGTTTCATTATAGTTCTGTGATCAAAGTATCCTTCCATCCCTTGACTAATGGGTAGATCAAGTAAAGCAACAAGGCACTTGAAAAATTGCTCTTTCCTAGATGCAAGCCATACATCACGGACTGGACAGTCAAGCTATCGGCCACCGAACTATCATACAACTCTACAATCCCCGCAACGACGAGTTTATGTTGACATAGGTCTTATAATTCACCAAGACACTGTGACTGAAAGGGGAGGAAGTGTTACATCCCTCACGTACACAAGTCCGCTGACTCCGTTCGTGGGAATTTTTTTCAATACATTTGGGGCATCCAATGCAACGATTTCTAGTGTCTTATTCCAATGGATTGAGGGAAATTTGGTCCATATCTGTGACCTCCATTTTTTAATGCAAAAATTGTGATGTTAGATTATGACCACATCATAGCAAGTTTGATAAAACGATGGCAAACCGTATTGGCATTTTGAAATTATTTGGTTGAATTCTTGATGATTTCAGTCGTATATAAAGACACCTAAAAATCCAAAAACTCTCAAATTATCGACAGAGTGTACTAAGTAGTCACTTGCAACACAACATTTCACTCACCATTTCCCTCAAGCGCACGAAACCCCAAGTGTGTCTCATTTTTGCTTCCTCACTTGTGCATTTGTGCTCTACAATTCCGATACTTGTCATTGAATCATGCGTCCTATCTATTACAAATTACTAAAGTGTCTCGTTGTCTAAACGTTTCTCTTCATTCATAGCTTTGACCTACTCCCCATCTACATTTTGTTCCTGTAAACGTTCCAGACTTCCGACATTGTGTTCTTGAGGTTGTCAGCATCTAAGAATACCTTATTAAAAATGTTAATGAATAAAAATTCTATTAATAGATTGACAATGTTCTGTCAACACCTCGACCCTTGATCTTCATAAAATGCACATTGAGAATTCTTATCAGATTCCGCAGCTACTATGGTCCTAGGGGTCTCTTGGTCCGAGAAGTGCGTGGTGTCTGTCTCGTCGCACCAAGCGAACGCGAGACACTCGCCCTTTTTGACCCTCATTTAAATGAGGTAGTTGAGGAACCAACACTTTGTGACTACTAGTGATTATATGATTTCAACTGGGACCCACTCGATTTATTGAAATTTTATGATTTTGTTTGATTACCCACCTTCGAGGTCACAAGTTGGAATCAGTGGCAAATCCAATTAGGTTTGTTGGAAGTTGTGCGGTTGTTCTCCAAAAAATCAGTGATTGACGTCCCGAATCTGCTCCATGGCCACGCCGCACTCGCATAGTCCTGTCTCAACCCATTTATGGAGACTTGCGACACGAAACAATTATTTGGATAGTCGTTTTTTCGTTACAAATGGTTGGGTAAACCATTTGGTGGGATAGGCTCTCGTCACCCGTCGATGGCATTCCCTTTGAGCTGAAGTGCGATTTCACTTGCCAATTTAATATTACATCTTGATTATGAGAATTTGTTGTGATTCTACGTTTTGATTCACGGAATGATTCTCAAACATTCGTGCAGACCCTGCCACGTAGGAATTTTGGGATGTCAATGTCCATTTAATCGGCAGCTAATCACTCAATAATCACTGCGTAATGCAGACTAGGAGTGGCGGTTTTTGCAAGATAGCGGGAACTCGCAGATTTCTCGCAACAACTCGCAACTTCGCCACCCGCCAATGGATGCCTGAATCAGTAGCAGTAACAGGGCGTTGGTTCAAGGTCGTAGAGAAGGAATTGCCGGAACGTCGAACGCATTTTTCAAGACACTTGGAATATTTTTTTATAGAAGTACGCTTCTATTGCGTCAGGGCTTCACGCCAAGAAAACAAGGGCCCCCGTACTCTAGACTCGTGTGGTGTTCCGTTTCCTACCTGCTGACACTCCTTCCGCGTGACACGAACAGCTTTGGTTCAGAATGCGAGGCTCGTCAACGCGTAGACCAAGTTCGGGGGTCCAAGGCGGGATCGCAGAACACTCTGAGAATATCCATGTCTGCGCGGGAGCATCCACGTCACGTCGCCCCAACAATATGCCGCGTAGAACAGAGCGGTTAGGCACAATTGTCACTGAATTCCGTGAAGTCGGTCCACGGCCCGAGTCTTGTTATGCCCGAGCCGTCCAACCTCGGGCATAACAACACTGCGGCAGGCATGAGAACGAGAACTGTTTCAGTGCGGGAGCACCGAAGTAAAAGCAGAGTGGACGACAGCCGGTGTGACGGGCCACGGCGATGGGCTGCGTCGGCGGGCCACGGTGATGGGCTGCGGTGGCGGGCTGCTGTGAGGTATCGCGATGACGCGCCACGGCTAAATGACGGCGTCGTGGGCGTACAAATCTTTGTGCTGCGTTGCACGGCTGGGATTCGCAAGCCAGTCTAGGGTGGAAGTGAAAGTGAGAGGTACTGCCGCGCACTCTCAGCCGGAGAGTCTCCCCTGAGCGTGCGTGTGTGCGTGCGCTTACGCGTGCGCGTAGATGTGGCAGGGTTTTTGAGCAGCGGCAGTGCGCCAATGGCCCCACTGCGCACAAGCGCGGAGGCAGTGCCACCCCGCGCAACAGCAGGAGGCCAGAGTGCAGCAGCAGAAGGCCAGATTGCAGCAGCAGGTCAGACGGCAGCAGGAGGCCAAATTGCGATAGCGGGTGCACCTTCCGTTGCAGCTGCAGCTGCAGCTGCGCCTGCAGCCGGCGAGGCTGCTGCTGCTGCTGCTGCTGCTGCTCCTCCTGCTATTGCTCCTTCTGCTGCTGCAGCAGCTGCTGCTGCTGCCCCTGCTGCTGCTGCTGCTGCTGCTCCTGCTGCTGGTGGTGGTGCTGCCGATGGCGCGGCTGCAGCCGCGGGCTGCTGGGATGGTGACTCGCGTGGTGGCCAACTTCGCAGCCACAGCCGCGGCCATTCTCCTCCCATGCCTGTGAGAGCCTCGCCGCCTCTTGTTCCCACGTGGTCGGCGCGCCGTGACAGCGGCTGGCAGCACCCAGGACAGTGGAGCGGCAGGGAGTGGTGGCAGGGGAGGGGGCGCGCGTGGGGCCGGGAGCGTGCGTATGATGGCTGGCGGTGGCAGGAGTGGGCAGGGGACTGGGGGTGCGTTCAGGACGGCGGGGGACGGTGGGTGGAGAGGGGGCTGGGGAGGGGGCTGGGGAGGGGGGTGGGGAGGGGGCTGGAGAGGGGGCGTGCGCAGGACGGGGGGCGGTGGCAGCTGTGGCAGGAGGGATGCAGGGGAGGTTTTGGAGGCGGCAGCGACACGCGGCAGGGGCAAGCAGCAGGGTATGACGACACCCGCCAGGGCCAGGGCCGACGTGCGCGCGCGTGCAGCACGTCCCCCTCTCGCCGGCACTCCGTGTCGCCACAGCGGTGCAGCGGTGGCGGCGGTGGTGATGGTGTCCGCGGCGGTGGTGGTGGCGGCAGTGCTGTGCGGCTGCAGCCAAAGGGCTGCGAGCGCGTTGGGCCTCCACACCGCCATTCGAGAGAGGGCCGAGGGCCGTCCCCGCGGGCGGCCAGTCCCTCTGTCTGGAGGGACTGGCCGCCAGGGCACGGAGCGGCAGCCGGCAGCCAAGGAGACCTTCCAGAGCACGCATGTGCGCGCCGCGCCCACCGGTGGGGCTCCCACGCAGGAGCATCCCGGCAGCCTCAGTGCTCCCCTCAGAGGCCGCCTCCTGGCCGTGGGGGCTCAGGGTTTGGCGTGGGAGGGGACAGCGTCCGCGCCCATCGGGTTTTAGAGGGAAAGGCCGGGGTTTGTGGTGACGGTGGACCAGGGCAGGGCGGGCAGGAAGGTGGAGAGGAGAGGGAGGGGGGAGGGCGCGAGGGGGAGGCTCACGGCAGCAGGGGTTTTGTAGACGGCAGCAGGGTGGCTGGTCGCAGGAGGGGCGGCGTGCACGATGGGTGGAGAGAGCCGAGCAGCGGCAACGAGAAGAGCAGTGAGCATTTCGGAAGGAGCGGCAGGGGCAGGTGTGAGAAATGGAGCTTCGCCAGGAGCGGGTTGAGGGATAGGAGCCGGACGTGTAGTAGGAGCAGGAGCAGGAGCAGGAGCAGGAGCAGCAGCAGCATCAGGAGGGGTAGAAGCAGAGGCAGAAGCCGAGGGAGAAGGAGAAGCGGAAGTATGAGCAGGAGCAGCAGTGGAGGAAAAAACAGCAGCAGGTGCAGAAGCAGCAGCAGAAGCAGAAGCAGCAGCGGGCGCAGAAGCAGCAGTAGAAACAGGAGCAGAAGCAGCAGCAGCAGCAGCAGAAAGGGAAGAAGCAGAAGCGGAAGCAGAGGCTGGAGCAACGGTAGCAGCAGTAGCAGGAGTGCTACCAGGAACACGAGGAGGAGCGGGAGCCGGAACAGGGACAAGAGCAGAAGCAGGAGCAAGAGCAAGAGCTTAGGCGGGAGTTTGAGCAGGAGTTTGAGCACAGACAGTGGGTCGCGAAGCAAGGACACAAGCACTGGAAGGAGTTGCAGCAGTTGGGGAACGAAGAGCAGCGGGGGAAGCAGTGGACGTCTGCACAGTACGAGCAGCAGCAGCAGCAAGAGCAGCAGCAGCAGGAGCAGCAGGAGCAGCAGGAGCAGCAGGAGCAGCAGCAGCAGGAGCGTGAGTGTGAGCGGGGGCGTGAGCAGGAGCTTGACGACCCGTGGAAGCCACGGGACAAGGAGCTCGGGAAGGGGGATGAGCGCGGGAGGGGGTGGTGTGAGTGGGCGCAGCAGTGAAGATGGGAGTGAAAGTGGCGCGGAGGAGAAGATTGGGGCAAGGACCAGGGAGGCGGGGAGTAGCAGGGCAGGCATGGGGAAGAGCGGGAGCAGGGACAGCAGCAACAAGAGCCGGAACGGGAGCGAGAGCAGCAGCAGGGGAGGGAGCAGAAGAAGAAGGAGCCCAACAAGCGCGAGCAGCCACGACAGCAAGAGCGCGGGCGGCAGCGGCAGCAGCGCGAGGAGTGGCCACGGCCGTGAGCCGAAAGCAAGCAAGGGCAGTGGTCACAGCCCAAGCAGCCTGAATGAGAATGACAGAACGCCCCCTTTGGGTGGTGAGGACTACCTCATTGTGGGGAAGGAGTTGCTTGTAGATGTGGAGAGGGGGGGGCTGAGGGGGTTAGAGGCTGAGGGTGCACTGTCCAAGGACGCAGTAGAGGGTGGGGCGCTGGCGAGGTTGCAGGGGCCTGCAATGCGAGGCAGTGGTGAGGCAGAGGACCAGATTGTGGAGGGCATGAAGGGCACGCAGGAGTGGGAGGGAGAAGGCGTGGCCACCATTAGGGGGGCCCCTTTAGAACGGCGCCTGCCGCCGGGTACCCTCTGCAGAGGCCAGAGGGGGGGGGAGGCCAGCAAGGGTGTGCATGTCGATGGTGGTGGTGTTGGTGGTGGTGTTGGTGGTGGTGGTGGTGGTGGTGGTGGTGGTGGTGGTGGTGGTGGTGGTGGTGGTGGTGGTGGTGGTGCTGGTGGTGGTGGTGGTGGTGGTGGTGGTGGTGGTGGTGGTGGTGGTGGTGGTGGTGGTGGTGCTGGCATTGGTGAGCCGCCTCAAACGGCAACTCTTGAAGGTCCGCCCGTCTCTGTCGACGCGGCAGTGGTGAGGTTGGCGGGCCTAGAACATGGTGGTGGGGGTGAACGGCCGCAGGGCAAGTTGAAGGGTTTTCGTGAAGGTTCTGAGGGACGGGCGAGGCAGTTGGAGGCGAGGACGGAGGAGGAGGAAGAGGAGGAGGAGCCAGAGGACGGTAGACCGGTGGTGCGGAGGAAGCGGCGGCGCCACCACAGCTGGTCCTTCAAGCGAGCGGACTCGCACAGGCAGCTGCCGGCACTGCAACAGGAGCAGAATCACCCGGAGCAGCAGAGGGAGCAGGAACAGAGGCAGCAGCGGCAGGAAAAACAACAGGAGCAGGAGCAGGAGCAGGAGCAGGAGCAGGAGCAGGAGCAGGAGCAGGAGCAGGAGCAGGA
>SZWC01007727.1:21135-44176 GCA_023375785.1 Penium margaritaceum | reverse complement strand
GAGAGAGAGAGAGAGAGAGAGAGAGAGAGAGAGAGAGAGAGAGAGAGCACGTCACAGAGCAGCAAGACGTACAGTACTCGCATCAGCCAGGGGCATCACGTGAGCGCAGCAGACCAACAGCATGCACAACCGCTTTGAACATGCCACTGCTGAGAGCTTTAGTAAGGAAGTCTGCACAGTGCTGACGAGTGTCGACCCAGACCACCTGAACCTCTCCAGCAGCAATGCGCTCACGTACAAAGTGATGCTCGATGCTGATGTGCTTTGTGCGAGAGTGATGCATGCCATCGTGCTCGGCGATTGCCTTTGCACTCTGGTTGTCACAGCGCAGAGTAATGCAACGGATGGGGACACGCAGTTGTTGCAACAGGCGGGACAGCCACACACTCTTACACGTATTTGCACCGAGTGCCACGTACTCAGCCTCACTGGAGCTTCGAGAAACACAGCCCTGTTTTCCACTTTTCCAAGAGACAGCAGTCCCACCAACAAGAAAGATGTAGCCAGTACGGCTACGAGCATCTGTGTCATGTGCCCAGTCACTGTTTGTGTAACCGTCTACCACCACAGACGGCTGTGCACGATAGCACAGTCCCACACGTGCAGTGGACAGCGCGTAGCGGATCACACGAAGTGCTGCCTCGAGATGTCTCTGACGTGGCTGTTGGGAGAACTGGGCAAGGAAGTTGACCGAGAAGGCAACGTCCGTCCGGGTGGTGGTAGCGAGATACATGAGGGAGCCGACCACACTGAGGTAATCGGTGACATCAACAATCTCCCCCAGCTGAGCTAGATCGAGTGACTTCAGCAGGCGCTGACCTGCTGGAGTCATCGGTGTGGAAGCAGTGGGAACGTCAGCAAGCAAAGAAGCAAAGCGCTCCCCCAGTGTGCGAATGTACGCAGCCTGGTGTACGTGCAAAGTGCGACGCTGGTGGTCACGCTCCAGTTCCATGCCCAAGAACACACGTGCAGGACCTAGATCCTTCATCCTGTACGTAGACTGCAGCAAGTTCTTCACGGACTGGACAGCTGCGGGGCTGGGTGAAGCGATAAGCAGATCGTCAACGTAGACAAGGATGGCCACAAATGGCTCGGAGGAGGCACTGAAGAAGAGTGCCGGATCAACCGTGCTGCGACGGTAACCGCCTCGCTCAAGGGTGGAGGAGATCTCCATGTTCCAACAACGCGGCGACTGCTTGAGCCCATAGAGGGCTTTGTGTAGTCGCCACACCTTGTTCGTGCCATCGGTAAAGCCGGGTGGCTGGATCATGTAGATCTCCTCATCGAGCTTTCCATGCAGGAAAGCATTGTTGACGTCCATCTGGTCCAGCTCCCAGTCATGTTGGGCGACGAGACTCAACAGTGCTCGAGCAGTGGTGTACCTCCCGACCAGTGCAAAGGTCTCATCAAAGTCAATCCCTGGAATCTGGGAAAAACCTTTGGCCGTGAGTCGTGCCTTGTACCGGTCGACACTCCCATCGGGCTTCAGCTTGCGCCGAAGTACCCACCTGGCAGAGACTGCCTTGCGGCCTGCCGGGAGGTCAACGAGCTAAAAAACTCCATGCTCTCAGAGGGCTGTGAGCTCCTCCAGCATGGCCTTCTCCCAGAGGTCAGCATCAGCTGCCTCACGAGCCTGCCGGACAGTGGTAGGCTCGGGGGGAAGGGCAGGGAGCCCTGAGGCCGCGAAGCATGATGCAACGTACCCGGTGATGGAAGTCTCTAGGGCACTGTAAAACTCATGGGCTACAAGAGCGTAGCCGACTGCTGAGTTGGGATGCATGATGCTAACAGATAGGCCAAGTGCATCAAGGCCAGTGGGCCGCACCAAAGGGCCACCTGTGGAGGACGAGGCGCGTGTGACTCGCTGTGTAGACTGAGGGGCTCTGGAGGAGTCGATAGAGGCAGACTCAGCAGGTGTCCCAGAGGAGCGGGAGCGCCCACGGGAGAGCTGAGAGGGCTGAGAAGGGGGGAGGGCGCGAAGCCTTCCCCCACGAGTGTAGGGTTCAGGCTCAGAGGCCACAGCCCGAGGTGGGTCACCTCCAATCATGTCAGCCACAGGAGGAGACTCAGAGGACGAGTCAGGGGATGAGTCGGGAACAGGGTGGACGGGGGACTGTGTGTGAACAGGCAACGAGTGGGGGGCATTGGCACCGCCAGAGGACGGCTGAGATGACACGGAGTCTGAGCAGGACTGTGACGCTGCAGACTTAGAAGAGGCAGAGGAGGATGAGGACTCAGAGGAATCCGAGGGGGAGTCCTCGTCTGCAGTGTCTGTGTTGCTGGTACACTGAGGTGCCGTGTGAGAGGGAGAAGAGAACGCGCGGAGATCGGAGGCTGGAACAGACACACCCCCCCAAGCCGACGGAGCGAGGAAAGAGAAGAAGAGGGAGGAACAAGGGCTAGATCACGGGGAAAGACATCCTTGAAGAACAAGGCGTCACGGGACTCAATGACACGAGAGCGGTCAGAGTCCCAGAAGCGCCATGCAATGGACATAGCGGAGACACCCAGGAAGGTGCACAAATGAGCACGAGGGCTGAGTTTGCCATCACGAGCATCGTCCGGCAACCAGACGGCAGCGACACAGCCCCAGACACGAGCAAGACGGAGATCAGCACGACGACCATACCAGCGCTCAAAGGGAGTAACGTGACGAGGGAGGGGACCATGAGGGACACGGTTCCACACCCAGGTCATGTAAGACATGGCCTCGAAAGAGAAGACATGGGAGAGAGAGGACTCGCTGAGGAGAGTGCGGACACCGTCGGCGAGGGTGCGGTTCCAACGCTCAGAGACACCGTTCTGCTGGGGTGTGTATGGAGCCGACGGTTCCATACACACCCCGCGAGACGTCAGGAAGCGAGCAGTGGGACCCATGATTTCGCCACCTCGGTCACAGCGAAAGACCTTTAGACGGCGACCACAGGCCAGTTCGGCCTGAGGTAGCCAGGTCTCAAGTGTGGAGCAGACATCACTCTTTTGCCGAAGGGCAAACACACAGCGCATGCGGGAGAAGTCATCGGTCAGACAGAGGACATAGCGACCAACGCCCCCGAGGGGGTCATGGGCAAGAGGTCCCATGCCGTCCGCATGCAAGAGGTCGAGGGGATGAGACGTACGAGATTCAGAAGTGGAAAAAGGGGAACGGTGCACTTTGCCCTGGGCACAGTCAAGACAGTCAGTGGGACAAGGGGCAGGGAATGTGTCAGTGGAGAGACCATGAGCTGGCTTGTCTCGTAGCACACTGTCAACGGCAGCAGTGTGAATGTGACAGAGACGGCGATGAAGCAACTGTGCATGTGCCGGAGTGAGAGAGCGTGCTACATGAATAAGAGCAGTGGTGGCAGGGTGTGGTGCAAAGGACGGCACACGGTACAAGCGATCACAACGAGTGCCACGCAGAAGGACACGACCAGTGGTACGATGCAACACAGATGCAATGCCGCGGCTGGAGGAGAAGTCCATGCCCTGGTCGTCGAGAGTCGTAACAGACAGCAGACTGAGCTCAAGAGCAGGCACATACAGAACGTCTGCCAGAAATATCTCCCCCCCAGGGCCAACAAAGCGGACAACCCCAACACCCTGGACAGGAAGAAGCTGACCAGAGCCGGTGCGTACAAAGCGAACGGAGCCCACGGGGCCCAGGGAAACGAACGCGGAACGACAAGAGGTCATGTGGTGAGTGGCTCCTGAGTCAAGGATCCAGAAGCCACTCGCCACACGAACAGACAAAGGATCACGACTCACAGCGGCGACAGCAGAGCGAGGCAGAAGGCGCTGACCACATGCAGCCAGACAACGAGGTAGACTGTAATACTGTCAGTGCTCAATCCACGGAACATCCACTGAGGGGTGACCCTGAACATGACCGGGCGACGAACCACGAAGGGATGAGTCATCAGCACACGCAAGCGCCCCCAAGGCTGAACGCACACTCTCACCTCCCTGATCACGGAGGTGGCGCTGGTAGACAGCATGGGAGAGGGCGGAGTCCAGCTGACGGGCGTCCTCTGACGGTCCGGTGATGACGACGCCAGAAGAGGGACGCTGAGGCAGGACGGTGGACGACACCCATGGTGGAGGAGAGTAGAAACCAGACGGAGGCCCGAAGTAGACGGGGCTGCCGAGTCCAGGAGGCCAGCCCCAGGGAGGGAGTGGTGACGGCGGCGCAAGGACTGTGTTGTAAGCAGCAGCCGTCGGAGATGAGGCGTGCCCAGTGGTTACGGTGGAGGTGGAGGAGCGAGAGGAGCCTCCACTGGAGCCAGTGGAGCGAGCCCAATGGGCACGCATGGCTGAGGCGAGGCGGGCATCATCAGGAGGTGCTGGGCACTTGGGTGCAGCATGACCGGTAACACTGCAGTTCCAGCACGTGACAGTGCTGGAGGAAGAAGATGAGGATGGAGCATCATCAGAGCCGCGACTCTTGCCACCTTTGCCTTGGCCAACCCCCCTTGAGGCACCCCCTCGGCCTTTGCTCTTGCCACCCCCCCACCTCGGCCACCCCCTTGAGAAACGAGAGATGTGGCAGTAGAGGGGGGAGTGGTGGTAGACGATGATGCAGGAGCAGAGGAGGTGGAGGAAGGGAGGGCTGTGGCAACTGCTGCAACGGCTGCGCGGTGGATGCGCTTGTTCTGCAGTGCGCTCCACCAGTCCGTCAGACGCTGAGAGGTGAACTCCCACAAGGCTGGAACGGGAATGGCAGCAAGACGTTCAAGCTCAGTCGCCTTCACCTCTCGGAAGATGTCACTGAGTTCTGGAGTAAGGCCGTTGACAATGGAAAGAACTGCAGGTAGCTGTCCTGGGGCGGCCTTACCAAGATCGCGCAGCAGTCGCAAATTGCGAGCCCAATAGGCATCGGCGGTTTCATCAGCACGCATTGAGAGCGTGTTGAATTGGACAGTGAGCACGCTCTGAGCAGCGTGACCAGTCACTGTCGTGCGCCTTTTGATCAGTGCGTAGGCACCAACAGGATCAGCAGGGGTGCGGCGTGCTGTGTCCGCGTTGTAGGACCCGATCTCGTCTGTGAGATCATCGGGTCCGCTGCGAATGAGAGCACGAAAAGCGCGAGCTGACTCAGACTCAACAGGCACAAAAGGTGGGTTAGCAGAGGGATTTGGCTCATGGTAGTATTCCCAGAGTTGTTCCCCCTGCGCCCATGCACTGAAACGGACCTCCCAGGAGTGAAAGGTTAGGTTAGAGGTGAACTGGGGTGGGTTTGAGTCAAAGTCGGGTTTGCGTTGAATTGATGGGGCGAGCGCTTTGGCTGCGGCTGCGCCAGCGGCGGCGGCGACTGCGAGGGGGTCAGAGGAGGATGAGCCAGCAGGAGTGGATTCGGAAGCGGGGGAAGTGGAGAATGCAGCAGCAATGCTAGCAGACTGTGTGGTGCGCAAGGTGGGCTGAAGACGGTTAAGAACCAGATCAGCGATGTGATCTGCAAACGTTTCTTGGTCAGCCTGTTCTGCACGCAGCTTGTCCTCAGCGACGCGCTGAGCAGTGAGCGCTGTCTGAAGAGCAGCGCGCTCGCGTTGCAACTCAGCCTGCAAGGCCGCGTATTGGTCGTCGTCAACCGGCATTCTGCCAGTGACGCAACTCTGTCAAGAAAATTTTGGCAGAGTTTTCCCAGCCCCATAGGGCGTGGGAAAAGTGTGATGGGTGCGTGGAAATCCGCTGCAAGGCAACAACCTGGTCGCACAAAACACATCAACACAGGGAAGGCCAGAAAGAGAGGGAGAGACCAAGCTCACCAAGCACTGCGGCGCAGTGAGAACAGTGGCGGAAGAGCTGCCGCAATTGAGGAGGCGACCACTGCAACAGCAGCCGAGGTGGAGACGATGAGGCAGGCTGCTCGTGTCAACGCTGCCACTGACAGGGTGGAGATGGCCGCGGCGGTCGACTCTAGGAGCCGAACGTGGCGTGTCACTGAGGCCGAGGATGAGGTCAGGGAAGACAGCTGTGAGGTGGAGACGTGAATAGAGTCAACCGCACTGGAGAGCACTGTGGCCGCTACAGCTGCTGCTGATGCGACTGCGTCTGCTGCGGCAGCAATCTGGGTCACTACGTTGACAGCTGCAGCTGCTAAGGGGCCCTGATCAACTGCAGCCAAGGTGTAGATCTCAACGGCCCTACCGGCGGCAGTGCTGGCCGGTGCACGTGTGGCGCGAGCAGTGGCTGCAAATGTGGACGCAACTGCAGCACTAGACACAAGCGCAGCCTGCAGGGCAGACAGAATGTCGGGTGATGGGGATGACGATGAACCTGCAGTTGATGTAGCTGGCGATGCAGCACGGCGAGAGGGGTGCGCCTGTGATGTTGCTGCTGCAGAGTGCGGCACGGAGTCACGAGCAGCGACACGTCGATGCCGCTGGCGCGTTCTATGGGAGACGGGTGGGCTTACCGGTGTGTGCAGAGGTCGGTGGTCGCGTGGTGGCGCCGTAGCTGGTTCGTTCTGCACTGTCCGGGAGTCGTCGGAGGCGGACTGGCAGTGGGCTGCGTGGTCCCGCGCGTCCGCCCACT
Organism: Penium margaritaceum; assembly: GCA_023375785.1. Classification (NCBI taxonomy): domain Eukaryota; kingdom Viridiplantae; phylum Streptophyta; class Zygnematophyceae; order Desmidiales; family Peniaceae; genus Penium; species Penium margaritaceum. The sequence continues at coordinate 37,663 of SZWC01007727.1, read as the reverse complement.
TGTAGTAGTCAGCGGGGTCGTAGTCCTCGCCCGGGTGATAGCCCGGACTGCTGCGACGCACCCTCGACCAAATCTCCCGCTCAGCCCGCTCCTCGTAGTATGCAAGCTCTCTGTCGACGCGGGCACGCTCACGTGCGGCCATGGGAGACGTTGGGATCGGCTTGGTGTTGAGAGGAGAAGCCAGTGCTCCAAGTGCTTGGCTGCCCGGAGGTCAGCCTGAGGTGTCAAAAGGTGCACAAAGGAGACTTGGATTAGTGCGGCGGGCGGAAGTTCACACGGAGATGTGTGAGTACCGTAGGCAGGAGAGGAGGCATCACGTGAGCCACGTGTGCGGAGCGTGCTGCTGCGTGGAGTGCACGAACAGCCGGTGGCGTGTGGAGGCCGAGAGTCGGCGGTGTGCGCAAGGGCGGCGATGTAGCTTCGTCAGCCGTTCTCACAAGAGAAGCACCCCTCGTGAACCACGAGGACAGAATGCGCTGCTGTGAAGGGCTTGCACGTGCGGCTGCTGGAAGACAGCAGCGGCTGTAGATGCAGACACGTGGCGGCACCGTCAGAGGTGCGGAGACTGAGGCTCAGCGGGGTGCGAGTGGACGACGGCGACAGTAAGGTGCCGGTTCGATGCTACAAGCTGCAGCAGCCAACGTTGCGGCTCCCACCCACCATGGTTATGCGCGGTTGCTTGCGCGGGATCACCCGCTATGCTCAAATGGCCCGACAAGGACCCAGGACTGTAGCTAAGGGGAGCGGGTTCCCCTTGCTCTGATACCAGTAGGTAGCAGCGGCTACTGAGCAAGCATGAAAGCAGGCAAGTAGGCTGGCTAGAGACGGGGTGACACCATGGATCGGGGAAAGATGTCCTTCACACTAGCAACAAGAGTTAACAAGTAACAAGAGAACGAGGTGGTATATACCAGTTGACCGGGCCACCCACGCGAGGTGCTCGACGTGGGGCCCGGACGCCACCCGGGGATCGAACCTGACCCTGGAGCGAACGAGCTCCAGGCGGTTACTCACACGCCGGTACGAACCGGACATGTGGTCCCCAAGGATCAGCAACCCGGTTTACCATCCAGAGTGCATGCAAGTGTGTGACAATTCAACCAAATCACAAGCATGCTATTCTACAGTTGTATTCCCCATTTTGCTAGTGAAGTCAGCTCTAAACTGAGGCTCAAGGAGATGTTGGTGTTGTGATCACCACTTGGTATTCAGCTGGTGGCACCACCAATGAGCAGCTCATACTGTGTCTTGCACCAGAGAGCCTCAGTCCAGCTTAATCACCTGCAGTGATGATGTGTGTGTGTGTGGAGAGACAAGAGGGCACTTGCGTGTGTCACGACCATAACCAACAGCCGTAACTCCACGTAGTTGTTTTTCTTGCTGATTTTGACTGCATGACTGCATTCGCAACATGGTTATTATGGTCCAGTTTTTAGGAAAAACGGACAACGCCCGGATTTTGGGCTCTCGTGTCTGGTAGGGCTCACCCAGGATTTTCTCCCAGGCAGGATAATGCTAGGAATTTTCTGGTTGGCTGATTTTCTTAGTAACAAGCCTCACAGAGCTGAGGTGAGGCTAGAACTAGGATGGGATCTCAGTCCGTTGCTCATTCTTCATTCCTAATCAGCCATTGCTTCATTCCAGCTGCTTTCTGACACCAACTCTGGCACGCGCACTTTTGAGTAACAAACAAGAGCTCTCAAACTTACACGCTAGTGCAGCAGACTAAGGGGGCAGACTAAGCAACAAGCGTGGGTTCTTGCAAGCTGCATCAACAACGCCACTGCCCCAACATGCGCACTAGTTAGTTCCTTTTTGGTATCAGAGCCGTAGCGCAACAAACGCAAGAGTGGCGTACATGTTCCCGACTATGCCGGTGGACCTCCCATACGTGCCAGTGCAGGGGAAATGCTGCCGGATTTTTTCCGGCAGCAGTGACCTGCCTTGTGGCGGCGTCAGAATTTTTCCCACGCCACTGGGCTAGGGGAAATGCTGCCGGGTATTTTCCGGCAGGTCTGACCCCTACGTTTTACGCAGGGAGGTGAGCGGCGAGTGCAGCAACATCGGGCAACCTGCTGGCAACGAGGCACGTGGTGACGTCAACTAGAGGTGTGAGTGACCCGTAGCAGTAGCAGCAACAACAACAGTAGCAGAGACGTAGCAGGAGCAGCAGCAACAGTGTCAGACACAGCTGCAACAACAAGGAGCAGTAGTAGCGGCAGCTGTTGTTCTATGTGCACATACGTGACTGATGGTGACCCCCCGGCTGCTATTCATGCACACGTAGATCCTTGAGGGGTACGAGGACCCGTCGATGGCTGGAGGCTGGCAAGTGTCAAGTTGGCGGCACTACAGGGGAGTGAACAGGGCAGATGAGAAGAGGAGCAAGGCTCTCCAAGATCAACAGGATGACTCATTGTTGCTAAAATTAGGATTGTGAATTAGGATAGGGTCACAACAGTTTTAGATAAATTGTTGGGTGGCTGACCGAACATTATTCTGTTGACGGACATGCCACCGAAGATGTTCGCACAGCACTACAAGGGCAACCGAGTAAATTAGGGGTCAAGAGAACCTCCGTCGGCGGGATCGAGCTAGCGAGCTCGATGGGAGCTCGCTAGCTGGATGCTTGCCGATGGAGGAGCTCTCACCCGTTGCCTTTTGCTTCTTGCCATCCGTCGTTCCTTCTCATGATGTTCCTCCAAACTATTGACCTAAGGACCTACCGTTCTCCCCCTCTTCCACAGACTAGTGAGTATAGCAGACACCCAAGAGGGAGAGGAAGGAGGCAGGAGCACCGTTTGTAGCTACTGCTCCATCCTCGCACCTTCCTTGAAGCCGCACGGACGAGGAGGAGACGAAGACGCAAATTGCGTCAGCCACCTATGTCACCTACGCCTGATTGTACCGGACTCAAACGGACGTCAAATATTGCGCGCATAGGCGCGTTCAAAAGCTTAGGTCATAAGCTGGTCCGCCAGCTACAGAGTTTCATTACCACGCAGGCCGGCATCACGTCTCCTCCCCAGGGAAGTGCGATTTGTGTGACTGCTAGCCGAGAGGTCTCCCACTGCAAGACAGAGACCGACCTCTGAGGGGACCTCGGGGAAGCCGCCTGTTTCCCTTCGGAGCCGGCTTTGGATGATGTCGCATGGTTGGATGTCTGGCATGATCGCTTTGCATCTGTCCCGTCTGCTCAGCTTGCGACCTCCATCTCCCTTCCCGCGTCCTGTTTCGTCGCTCACTGTAATGTCACGGTCTCGGTCCGCGACCCCGATGGCGCCTCGATCATCGACTCTAGTGCCACGCTTCACATGACGTCCTGTCACCAGGCGTTTAGCATGCTTGGTCCCGTTGGCAATGTTCACAGTATCCGGACGGGGAGCTGCGCGCCGAGTGAAGAACCACTGCTGCAGCGCGATCTCAGATAGACAGCAGCCACCTAGCTGCCACTGCGGCCGCAACAGTTGAGCTGCACCTTGAGGAGAAGTCGCAGCCGCTGGGCTGCCTCCTTAGCAACCAGTGCAGCCGTTGGGCTGCAACGTCAGCACACATACCAGCCATTGAGCTGCCAAGGACAGGCCATAAAAGTGGGCTGCAGTCTGAGAAGGAGCTACGGTGCCAAAGTGCAACGTCAACACAGGCTGCAGTCGGTGGGCTGCACCTTCAGTCGTAGTAGTTGCGTCACGGCACCGACCACCTCACCAACCACAGATTGATCAGTGTGATACCTCCTACCCCTTCCCTCCCTCTTCTGGGCCTCCTTGGGCTGGGGCCTTTCCTCCCTCACTTCCTTACAGCGGAGCACAACCCAAACAACCGAAGCATCCAGGCATTGGGCCTCGTCACGTAGCTCTGCGGCTGAGCCGGAGGCTGAATGCTGCCAGATTTGTTTCCGGCAGCACTCCTACCCTGTCATCTGTTTCTGCCCCCCTCCTTTCTTAGGGCAGCCACAATGTCAGGAACACAGTCAGCGGGCGGGGGTGACCCTCCACCTGCCACTAACAGATCACAGTCTCCCACAAGTCCAACTGCTCAGCGGTTGGACAAGCAAGATGCAAAGCTGCAGTCTTTGGAGACATTGCTCAACACGATCCTGGCTAACCAGCAGGCACTACTTACAGAGCAATCGCCTACTCAGGTGCACCCAGCGGGGCAGACTACAGCTAGCTCGACATCTGCATCTGACAGTGCCACACAGAAGCAGCAGCAGCAGCAACAGCAGAAGCTACAGCAAAATAAGCAGCAATCACAGCAGCAGCAGCAGTAGCAATCACAGCAGGTGTCAGCCATCTTTTTGCAGCAGTAGCATCAGTATGCTCAAAGTTTGAAGCGTTCAGTTCCAGTGCACTCTTTTGTGTCGCCAGTGTCCTTGCTGCAGTGTTATGCACCACCTGTGCGTCAACAGCCTGGCTCAGGCGGCACACCCCTGTCTGGCTTGATTATGCCGACAGGACGTCCAGCTAAGGACTTTGATTCTCCACCTCCTCGGTACTCGGACAGCCTAGGATGTGAGGTGTGGGAGTTCCAGTTTCACACCTGGGCCACCAGTGAGGGATTGCTCCACTATTACATGAATGATTATGATGCCACAGACACAACACAGTCTGCAGCTGTAGCTTGAGCAGTCCGCGCCCTAGTCCTTGCCTTCCCAGACAACTCCATTATGGATGTCAAACCCTATGTGGCAGACCTGACCGGGCAGGGTGCGGACCCCCTTGGAGCTTGGCAGCTCGTTTTGACCACCCATCAGCTGGTTGGTCAGGCTGACCTTAATGAACGCATCCGCGAGTTCACTTACCTTCGCCAGGGCGATACAGAGGTTGCTGATGCATACTGGCGTCCTGCATTACGCGCCTACACTCGCTTGGGTACACAAATGCCACCTCAGTATTCAGCTCTAGCTACGATCATGCTGGGAGCCCAGGAGAAGTACTAAGATGTTTTCCAGTATTTCGAGCCTGCATAGCTCATGCAGATGGGGGAGAAGGGCACCCTCCTTCCTTGGGCGCGAGATTACCATGTGCGGGTGGTAGGGTGGTACCTTCCGCCCATGGGTCGAGTAGGTACAGCTTCCGCCCCTCCATCGGCCTCATCGTCCTCCATCTCCTCCATTCACCCTCCCTCACCACTCATCACCTCCTCCATATCTCCTCCATCGGTTGCGAGCGCGGCGGTGGTCTTGGGTAAGGGAAAGAAGGGGAAAAAGAGCACAGGAGGAAAGGGAGCCCAAGGGTCCTCGGGAGCAACCGGCGGAGTTCTTTGCTGCTGCAAATGTGCCTTGATGAGCGGTGGCGGATGGGAAAATGTGGCTGCTGCTTCCACACCTGGGAGAGAGCTTCTCGACGCCTGTATTATAGAGCTGGAGTGGGCCCTCGCATCCTCCTTTCGCAGCGACATGGACTCGATCACTCAGGGAGGTGCGAGTTGCATGCACAGTGCCGGGGGGCTCCCTGCTTGCACTACAGACAGCTTGTGTGGGATGTTTGATGACGGTGGTGTGACACTCTCTGTGGATGACCGGGTTCTCTGTGATGTGCTGTCGTAGATTGAGTCGGTTGCTGATCGTGCATGCCCTGACCCAGCAGAGCCACCATTTCCTTCTCATGATTCCTTTGGGTTCTGTTTTGTGTCACCAGTGGAGCAGGTTCCAGATGGCACCTTGGTCATTGACTCAGGTGCCACCTATCATATGTGTTGGCGTCGTGGTGATTTTGTTCTCCTTGGTCCAGTCGAGTCAGTTCGTCATGTGCGTACAGGGTCAGGTCAGCAGTTGCATGTGCATGGTGTTGGGACCGTTCGGTTCAATGGTCCTGCTGGTCCTTTGTACTTCTCGGACGTGCTCTATGTTCTTGAACTCAAGCTCAGTCTGCTGTTTGTCCCCACGTGCGACCGCCTTGGACTCACAGTCACGCATGCTGCTGGCATTGCCACTGTCAGTGTTTGCTCCACCGGTAGTGTTGTGCTTTGTGGAGTTGCTGTTGGCAGTCTCTATCACATCCTGTGCCATGTTGCTATTCGTCGTCTCAGCCTGCTTGTGTATATGTGACTGGCACCTTGTCTGTCGCACATCAACGTTTGCTGCACTTCCGTCTCTGTCATGTACACTCTGCCACTGTTGAATCGCTTGTACGTGTTAAGCCCGCTCTCAGCCTTGACCCGGCCTCTTTCGCACCGCCAGCTCCCACTAACTGTCTCTCGTGCCTCCAAGGAAAAATGCATCGTGTCACGTATCCCTCTTCCTCCACCACAACCTCCTGACCTATGGAGCTCGTGCATGCCAACCTCATGGGGCCCTCGCCCACTGAGTCCTAGGCTGAGCGCGGACTTTATGTCCTCATTCTGACTGATGATTTCTCTCATTATCGGTGGGGATTTTGTTTGTGCCGCAAGATCGATACGACGCTTGCCATCTGCCGTTGGCTGGTTCAGGCTGAATGCCAAACCAATCAACGCTTGTACCGTTTTCGGCCGGATCGTGGAGGAGAATTCATGGGTCCTGCTGCTCAGTTTCTTGAGGAGCAAGGGGTGACACATGATCTCTCCGCTCCCTACACCCCACAATAGAATGGCGTGTCCAAACGCTGGAACCGCACAATGCTTGATGCTGTGCGGTCCATGCATGCTGAGTCTGGTCTGTCAGAGGCTTTTGCCTTCGAGGCCATGGCCTACATGACATGGGTGTCGAACCGCATGCCTCATGGCCCGCTTCCTCGTCAAGTGACCTTGTATGAGCGTTGGTTTGGCCGTCGTGCCGACCTTCGGTTGGCACGTGTCTGGGGTTGCCTTGCCTATGTTTGGGTCCCCGACGTCCAGCAGGGGAACAAACTTTCTCCACGCGGTCGCTTGTGTTTTTTTTGGGGGTTGCTCCCCAGTCGAAGGCCTGGAGTTTTTGGGACCTGATCGTCACCACATTGTCGAGTCCAGTGATGCCATCTTTCTTGAGTCCTACACACAGCATGATCTACGTCGGATTCGGTCCCTCGACCCTCATTCGGCTTCGTGCCCTTGCGCCCAACGTGTGGGGGAGGGTTCCCATGTGGGTACTCCCGTCAGGGCGGGCACATCTGTTCAACCTGCCCCTGTGGAACCTGCCCCTATGTCACCCCCTGTACTGTCTACATCTCCTATGGCAGGAGCACCCCCTGTGGCCGCACCTAGCTCGCCTCCTCTCGATGTGTCGTTTCTTGTACCGTCTCCGTCCATAGTGGCTCCCCCTTCTGTTCCTCCTGTGCTACCCACTAATGGCTCTCCTCCATCATCTATTGTGTCTCCCTCCTTGTCGTCTTCTGCCTCTCCTACCTTTGTCCCACCAGAGTTGTCTGTTGACCCGACTGTTGTGTCTGCTGGTTCGCCGCTCGCTGCATCCTCTGTGCTGCCCCCTAACTCTCCTCCGTTGTGCCCAGTTGTAGCCCCCTCAGTGCAGCCTGCAAGACCTTGTGACCGGGTGGTTGTGCTATCCTCGGCCTTCTCTACGTCTCAGTCGTCAGCATCTGCTCATGCATACTCACGTGAGGAAGGTGGTCGCCTTCGTCCGCGACCGCCCACAGTGCAGCGACCTACCATGAGTCCACGCCGGCCAAGGTGCACAGCGCCTGTCCGCCAGGTGGTTAGTGGAGATCCCGGCACGAAGGTATTGGGTTTGGTTGTCCGGTCTGAACCTGACACTGCGATCTCGCCAGACACTTAGTCAGGATATGTGCAGCTGCAACGTGAGCACCTTCGTGCTTACAATGCAGCAAATATCTGGGCGCGCCTGACGTGCGAGTGTGCACTTTGCGCACTTCTGAGGAGGGTCTACCGGATCCCACCACTTTAAGCCAGGCCCGTTCATATGGCCTGACTCTGAGAGGTGGGAGATTTCCATGAAAGAGGAGATGGATGCTTTGATTGAGCACGGAGTGTTTGAGGTCGGTGATCTCTCTCCTGGGCGCAAGGCTGTCAAAGCCGGATGGGTCTATTGCATGAAGAAAAAGCCTGACAGCTCCACTGAACGCTACAAGGCTTGTCTGGTTGCAAAAGGTTATTCACGAGTGGAGGGAGTGGACTTCGATGCCACATTTGCACCAGTCGGTCGGATGGACACATCACGAGCTCTTCTAGGGCTCGCTGCGCAACATAACTGGGAGGTCCATCAGATGGACGTGAAAAACGCATTCCTCCACGGGCGGCTGGACGAAGAGATTTACATAGTGCATGCGTCCGGTTTTGAAGACGGCACATGTCATGTGTGGCATCTTTGTAAGGCGTTGTACTGCCTAAAACAATCATCGAGATGTTGGAATAGTGAGATTCGTTCAATACTCGAGCGTGGGGGCTATAGGAGGAGCGATGCTGATCCCTCACTCTTCCTGAGTTTCAAGAAAGAAAAAATACACTTGTGTATTCTTAAAGCCCTCTATCATATACAATCCCCAAAATGATTTTTAGACATGTTTTCTCGTTATGGGGGGTGAGACGTCCGTCATCACTCCACACAAGAAATTCGTGGCCAATCCATCCAGTACAACTGGACCGGCAGAGCTGCTATCTCCGACTTTGTATAAACTTCACTTATATATTCTTCCATTCATCTATCAGCTATTCCCTCCACTATATTTCCCAGATATACTGTCTTGTTTTCGGAGGGGGGGTTCCACGATCTCCCCTCCCCCGTGGAAGTGAAAAGTGTACTAGATGGGTGTGTTGGGCAATGTATCTTAAAGAGATTTGTATTAGTACACAATTGAATTGATGAAATTATGTTCATAATTTCACCTAGATGTGATACGCTTCCCTCTACACCCCCACAATGCACTCAAGGTCTTTTGGGAAGGTGGCAACCGATATCGGAATACTATTAGGGTCAAAAAGGGTCCCAAAGCAGTAGTATGCAAGTAAGGAAGTTATCACTAAATGTGTTTAACGTGAATCATTTATTGGAAGATCTGGAAGAGCTAGAATGACACAAAACATTTTTCTACAGAATGCACTTGTACATTCCTAAAGCTTTTCATCAGCTACACTCCCCAATACACTCTCCATATATGCTTTCTCAGTTTGGAGAGGGAGGAGGGGATCTATGTACTCCTCTCCGCTCCCTCCCCCCTCCCCTCCGGAAGTCAAAATTACATTGGACAAATGTATTTGGCTGTGTATCTAAAAAAGGTTCACGTTCATGTACAAGTGTCTTGATACACTTACGTACATTGTTTTGTGCATATGCAATTCATCCTCCACTACACCTCCCTAATAAACTTGAGGTGTTTTGAGGGAATAGAGCTAGGAAAAAAGGAAAGACCTTAGTGTACATTTGTTTTCTGTAACCATGATAAAATCCACGATACACTCCCCACATAAACTCAAGGTGTTTGGGAGGAGGGGGAGGGGGCATCCACATTGAGAGGAGCAAACAAACAAACGTGGCCTCTTCATCACTGAGCTAAAACTCTAGAAGAATTTCACAAGAGAACGAATTCATGGTTTGTTCTTTGACCTCTGTGAGACATAGGACACGATTGACTTATTTGAAATATTTAACTTTGGTGGACATAAATGGCACTTAAAAAATCAAATTGTATACTCACCAATCTGAATAGAAAAGAAACATAATACATTATTTAAATTTACATTATTTGGTATGAAAACGTTATTCAGTTCAATAAGAAACTAGTGATGTAACTAGTGTACTCAAACTAGATAACGTCTAAGAAGTGAAGACACTGCCCGTGTAGTTCACAGGTTACACAACATGTATATGTTGCATGATTTACCATACCTCTCAGGCATGTACCTGGCCTCACAGTGGCTCTGTGGGTCCACTGCCTACAACAAATTCCTGGCTTTCAAAAGATGACTAGTTCCAAAGCCCACCGGAACACGAGAAAGCAAGGTAGAGAAAAGGCGTTGATGCTCCAAAGAAATTGGGGCATAGGCCAATGTGGAGAAAGGATGAAGGTCCGCTACGATGAAAGCAAGGGAAGTCAGATCCAGGGCCTTTGTCCTTGGGTCCCTGCTCACAAAAGCGTGCGAAGGGGGGCATAGGATGAAGGATGATGACTAGGGGCGGTCGGGCGATGATCGAATGCGGGCCTGATGATGGCGCTGGGATAACTGGACAAAGACGGCCAATTGAAGTGTGATACTATGTCAAACCAACAGTAGAAGAGTAGAATTACCGAGCTTGGAGAGGCAAAGACACGACAGGTCGCTCCACCAGAGGGACTGACTCAAGGGCCAGAGGGCTTCTCGACTGGTCAGCTGAGTCAATGATCGGAGTGATAGACTTGGTTGCCTGGGCGACAGAGTCAGTTGCCCAAGAAGTGGACTCAGTTGCCTGGTCCGCGGGGTCAGCGGCCGAAGAGGTGAACTCGGATGCATGGTGAGAGGAGTTGGGAGTGATATAAACACACTCTGGTATGACTAGGGTATCAGGTGTGTATGGAAGGGTCAAGGAGGCGGGTTGTATGGATGGCATGCCAGAACCAAGGATTCATGATATTGACAGACAAGAAACAACATCGAACACCCGCTTAGAATCTCTTCCATGTGATGGTGGCGACAGACCTAGAAGTATGCAAGCATGGAGAAAGGGAATATTGTACAGGAAATTTTCCTTGAAGAATACAACATCATGCGAGGCGATGACGAGGTGCCGAACAGGGTTCCAGAACTGCCAAGCCTTTGAATCATACGACATCCCAGGAAAGGTGCAAAGACAGCCACGAGGAGTCAGTATGTCATCCCGCTTGTCCTCAGGGAACCAGCCACTGGCAACCCAACCTCAAATCCACGCAGGACAAAGGTCTACACGCTCCCCATACCAATGCTGGTAGGGAGTGAAAAGGTGAGACAAGGAGCCGTGGAGGACTCTCTTCCAAACCCAAGTCATGTATGACATGTCCTTAGAAAGACCAGAATAAGTGAGTGTGGTTGAGAGTGGATTAGCCTTGGTGTGGTTCCGATGCTGAGAGATACCGTTCCATTGAGGATTGAGGGGCATAGATGTCTCATGTCTAACAACCTGGCGCTTGAGGAAGACATCTGCCTCTTCCATGAACCCACCGTCCCAGACAGAATAAAAGCAATAAAGAGGACAGCCACACTTGCATTCAGTAACAAGGATCCACTAACAAATAATAGTAGCTGAGTTGCTCTTCTTTCGGAGGTAGAACATCCATTGAAACTGAGAGTATTCTTCAGTGAAGATAAGGGTGTAATGGCCACGCTCTGCAACAGAATTGACTAGCGCGGGATCCATGAGGTTGAAATAGACCAGCTCAAGTGGGTGTGAGGCTCAAGAAACAGAGACAAAATAAGGTGCTCCATGCATATCTACCTGAGAACAATAGATGAATTTTGTTTTTGCAAGGCCACTGGAAGGTAGTAGGGTCAAGACCAAGTGTAGGCTGCGTGTGAAGAATGCTATTAACCACAGAGTACATGTGACAGAGGTAACTATGTACAAGATGATTGTGCTGTGGAGACCGAGTTCTTGTGAAAAAAACTATACATCTTGTCTGAGGACGGGGATGAGGAGGAGCAGAACAGACGTGTAATTTACCATAGACTGCCACATGACTCTGCATGTAGCATCACACGACCAGAAGGACAAAACGTATCTCCGCCAATGCTACAAGAGTGTAAAACATCCATGCTCAAGTGGTCGACAGCAGTGTCTGAGAGAAGGCTAAGCCCAAGGCCAGGCATAGATTAGCCTCAATTGGACAATTGTCTGTGACTTCTTAGCCAGAAGACATACAACTTGTACTTCCCTCAAGCTGGCGAGAGGGATGTCGAGGCAGTGTGCGATGCTTCGGAGGGTGCTCACAAGCAGATGGCCCTAGATTTGGGGGATAATACAATATGACCACGCCAGAGGAGGGTGCTGAGAGGTAGTTGCACTACGACATCGGAGGTGATCACGTCAGATAAGAATTCCATGCAACAACAGGCCCAAAGGAAGGCATAGGAGGGCCTAGGGATCCAAACATAACTATGGTGGTGGTGGTGGAGGAGGATTTTACCAAGGAATTACCAAGAGGAGGGGTAATATAGAATACAACAGTACCGAGGTAGTGCTCACATTCTCAATGCATGGCTGCGACAATACAAGACTCGTTTGTGGGTAATGGGCAAGTGTACTAGCCATGACCAGGCTCGCCATAGTTATGGGAGATGAGAGAGCTACCATGGGGGGAGCTGTTTTCGGAGGACTGCTCGGTCTTCCTCTTCTCCACCTTCCTACGTCCTCCCTTTTCATGACCTACACCCCTCATGGCTCTCGTCACACCAGGGATCCAAAGGAATGAGGCGTAGGAGAGGAAGATCTGACTATTGCCAATGTTGCCATGTCTCCATGCTGCAAGCGGGTGTCTAGAAGTGCCTCCTCCCATGTCAAGAACCGTGAATAGGACCATTGCCTCTAGAATATCAGAGTGCCTTGGGATGCCATTGCCTCTGGAATTTTGAGGGACAAGTCGATGTGAATCTTTGTGTAGTCAGAGGTAGCGCCGTTCTAGATGGCGAGGAGGGCGGCAATTGGAGGAGAACCAGTCTTATCAGGCTGACGTATAAGATCTTGCACGCAGAGCTAATAGGTGGTGACTTATTCATTGTTGCCCATCTTGAGGTCACTAAAGGAATTCAAAATGCAACTGATGACGGCCTGACAGGAAGCACAGTAAAGATGTGTGAGGGTGCACCAGGCCTCAAGGGAGTGAAGGTCGGTGCTGGCAGTAGGATCGCCGATGAAGTGCTTAAATTCCATGCGATCACTCTCTAGTTCAGCAAAGCCAACTCTAGCTGCATGTCTTGTTTCTCCAAGATGTAGGAGTTCTATTTCAAGGTTTAGTAGGGTCACAGACCCTCACCCTGATTCCACAGGCAAAGAATATCTCACGCGGCGTGAACTGTCCCACCTCAAGTTGTGGTGGTGCTTTCTCAAAATCTTTTGGCCTACTTTTGGTTACTGGCTTTGCTACCTATAGATTCTAGGAAATTGGAGCGGATTTCTACTGTTGCTGTAGGTACTATTTGGCAATTGTCTGGATTACGGAAAACACCATGGGACTAGGCTGGCTAGGGAGCAGGGGCTTAATGATTGTGGCTGCTTGAGAGGACTGTGAGGTGGCTATGAGTGTGTGCAAGTAATCAAACTATTATTGAAGAGGAGGGACAGGGTCAACTGCTGGTGTCGCGCTAGTATCGTTGGACTGTGTCACACACGTAGTTGTTGGTCCGTCCTGAGTAGCGTGCAGTGGGAGCTGCCACCAATATTGTGTATGCTCTAGGCTGTTGCAAAGAGATCATGAAATTTGTCCAAAAATTCCAATGACGATGTTTCTTGAGGATTTAAGAGAAGGAGTAATTTTGACCTCTTGTCAAAAAGATCAGTAAATACTCCAGAAGTTCATATGTATCCCCTTTTTGAGGTTTATTGATGTATCCACCTTTTCCCTACTCGTGGCAGTCCCTTAAAGCTGGGAGGAGCTTGCGCAACTTCTGTATTGCTTCTGCAACTGGTTGTTGAGGTACTGCTACTGTTATGATTGCTGCCTCTATAGTCACCGCTGTAAAGTTGCTACAGCCTCCGCATGCTTACATTGCTCCTTCTGCGCACTGCTACTATGATTGCTGCAAGTTGCTGCTACTTCTTTTGTTGTTTTTATGCCTATTGTTGCTACCATGCTATTACAACTGGTGCTGTTGTGGCACTAATACAACTGCTACTACATGCTGCTCTTACTGGTACATGCTACACCTTTTTCTACTACTGCGCTGTTGCAACTTCTGATGAATACTGCTCCTGATATCGGGATCCTACTATGGTGCAACGATTCTACTGCCACGGTCTTGCAGCTTTCGTTGCACTTCAAGTGTTGCTGTTGATGTCCTACTATTTCTGTGACGTGGCAAGCAGCAAGCGAGCAAGCAAGTGAGCGAGTGAACGAGCGCCTAAGATTTTTTTTTTGTTGGTGGTTTTGTGTGGCTACGATGTTTCATTAGCTACTGAAGTAGCTACACCTGGCAAGAAGATGAAGCCAGATAGAGATGGAGGAGGAGGTGCAAGGAAAATAGAGAAGCATTGTTGACACTTCCTTGATGTGTGGCGATGCCGTCACCACATGTGTCGGCTCTCCATCGGCGTCATGCTACATTGTGTTCGCTGCGTCACCGCCTATGCTACCACCACCATGGGGTCAATGCCGTAATAAACAATCAACAGTATTCCATCCACATCAGGAGCCTTTTGAAGTCACCATGAGGTGAGGCCAGATTTGCTAGGAAACATCCGGCAGAGTTTCTCCTGCATTAGCATGTATGGAGTCCGCCAACATTGGCTGGCACCTGTACGCCATTGCTGCTCTTCAGTTTTTTGCATCCGCTACGCTATGGCTCTCATACCAGGCTATGAACGATGTTGCACTAGTCTGGAAAAGACTATTTTCTGCCACTTCATACACATGGACTGAAGTGTGTGGCCTCATATGCCCTGACTTAGCACCTGAGCAACACAGGCTGCCTAGCTGTGAGAGGGTCAATTCACACTTGAAAGTTGGTGCCAGAATTGTAGTTAGGAGTGAGTAATGACTGATTTGACAGCAACATTATATTTTGGTGTGAGACCACTCCCATACTTACCTAGGCCCTCACCTCTGTAAGGCTTGTTACTCAATCTACCATCCAACTAGGAAAAGTCGTTGTTTGACCTGTGGGATTTTCTTAGTGAGCCCAGCCAGATGACCAACACCTCAAAACCCGGGCTTTGTCCATCTTTCATGGAAACTGGACCATACAAAAACATGTAAGCTCCAAACACAGTTTTGTAGTCAGAAACAGCTAGAAAGTCTACAGAGCAAAGTTGTGGATGCCTGAATCCAGGAGGAATCTATGGACATAATTCTGTAAATGTTGGTGAAGTGAGTGACGGTGCCTGCTGTGGATGGATCTGGCCGCGCACGGCTGCCAATGGAGCTGGCCATGCACGGCCGTGTTGAGCGAACATATAACAAAATCACGAGTGGAACATGCTTGGAATCTTTGGAGCTCTAGTTGAGCAACACGTCTGATGTCGCCCCGTGATAGGCCGCTTTGAGAGACTATGTGAAGACGTTGGAGAGCTTCTAGAGTATCAAGTATTATACCAAGCGGAACGTAGGTGGTTCACAGTAATGAAGTATAGAGTAGAAGCTAATTTGAGAAGTTAGGATAGTTGGATAATCTATAGTTTGTAGTAGGCAACGACAAGATATACATGTTAGCAAGATTTAATATGAGGCGTATGTGCCGGCCGGCCGGCACGGTCGTGTTCGTTCATATTATTCTGAAGACTTCTTGATAGTGCTCAACTTTTACAAGACTGCGCCTCAATATTTTCAAAACCCCCTAAGTTCTTGGTGGACTTTCTTGAAGCCACCACTCACAATCCGGTATTGCACTTGTCATTCAACTTGAGCGTCCAAGACGTAAAATATGCCTAATTCTAATTCTCGCCATCATATGCATATGTTTGACATATCCAACACTTGTCATCAAAGTACACCTACGACTAATTGTAGACTATCCAACTTTCCCAATCTCCTGAATCATCTTCTCCTCCGTACCTTATCTCTGTGGACCGCCTACATTCCACTCGCCGTCCCATTTGGTATCACAGTGCACCGGTGATGGAGGGATAGCCAATGCATTCACTACAAGGCAGAAATACTGCACAAGGCTTCAGCACATCTCTACCTTCAAGAAGTTTGCGGACTTCATAACAATGTTGGTGAATAGAGAAACCGCACTCAGTGACGACGAATTCATAGATAGAGCATCAACAACATGAAGTCAATGATGCTCTCCAGGAAAACCAGGCATCAGCAACAACCTTCATAGCGAATGGTGCAACTCTGACAACCCTGGCAGCCAATCCGGTGACGGATTCCTTGGACCCAATGAACCCTTTGCGTACGCTGTTTCCCGGCTGGGATGAAACCTGGCACGATGGGAGACACTTGCTGAAAAGCTCATATCAGCAAAGACCTATACCAGAAATAAATGGGACTCGAGATCCTCAATACCCATCTGATCCAACAACACAACGTGGCAATGGAGGAGCTACAGAACGTGCAGACGGGTGGGAGGCAACACTTAGTGAGAGAAATATTCAAAACTCAAGTGAGCCTTACATTTCACCAACACTTCCTGAGTCATTTGATCGCACAAACTCTGAAGGACCGACGGTTTGGATGTGGCTGACAAGTTTAGAGGTGTACTTTACCGATGCTCGGGTAAATGATGATAAGAAGGAGATTGAACTCGCGGCCTCGCTTTTATGTAGCACATTTTTAAGTTGGTAGTCCAATTTATAGACCATCCGAAGGCAACAGCTGACCGGTAGAGGTAGATCAATGGCTCACGTGACCGGTCTCACATCGCCAACCGCAGGTTTCCTACCTATTGGGTAGATCAATCCAATATGGCACAACTCACTGAATTCATCCAAAATTTGAACGGACTTCGTGTGCTCCTTACTCGCACATTTTGGAAAGATGAATGAGAAGTC